>JANKOD010000008.1:7469624-7502322 GCA_026284645.1 Erythroxylum acuminatum | reverse complement strand
CTTGAGAAATAAATGATATAATTAAAATTTAAAGGACTTAAATTTTAGAAAAATTAAAAATATTTTATTTTGTCAATCTTTTATCACTTATTTTTATTTGTTTAAAGTTATTGCGTTGATAAAAATATTATCATTATTTCATAATTCATTTTATTCTATAGCTATATGGTCCTGATTATTTTTAATCTTAATTAAAAGTTTTAAAAGCTTTTCATAAATATAAGGTTATAATTTTTTACTTTGAAAAAATTATAAATATTTTGTACAACCATCTACTTTCTCTCCTTAATTTTTCCAAGCCTTGTATGTGTGCGCGCGCCTTCTCTCCTTAATTTTTCCAAGCCCGTGTGTGTGTGTCTGCGTGTGCGCGTGTGTGAGTGCGTGCGTGTGCGCGTGTGTGTGTGCGTGCGGGCGGGCGCGGGTGTGGTGGGAGGGAGGCCTATTGCTAGCGCGCGCGGGTGTGGGGGTGTGTGGCACGCGGGTGTGGGGCTGTGAGTGTGTGTGATTACTTAAATTATTTATTTCATAAATTATATAAAATTGCTAATATGTAATTATCTTTATATATATATATAAACTAATTAGTTTTATTTTTTTGAATTCTCAATAATTAAATTTTTTAAGATAAATTTTAAGTATTTTTATGGTTATACGTTTATAAATTAAGCTTTATAATAGAATAATATAAGCATAATATTATTCCTAATAAATTATAAATTGTAAAATCATTCAAGCATTTCACTATACTGTATAGTATCATATAAATACTAGTAAGGTTTTTTGTTCATATGGTAGTAATGAATAGAATTTTTAGTTTATTCTATTTTTCCAAGTTTATGTATAGTACCTTACATTTATATTTAAAAGTGAAGAATTCAAAGTGATTATTTGAAAAAGATGTTATTGTTTATCTCATTAATTATATAGGAATTATAAATTACATAATTATTTTCAAATAAATTATATAAAAATTAATATTTTTAAATATTTTTTTTGAGAAATTAATTTTTGATTAAACTAAAGCACGAATACAATCTGGAATAGAATCCCAAAACATAAAACTAGGAAAAGAAATAGAAGAACAAGCTAATCGATGAGCTAAGATGTTGTTAACGCGACGAACCCACTCCACCTTAATATCAGGTTGTTGTAACAGAAGAGCCTGACATTCATGAATTATCGAACCATATTCGGACCAATCATGAACCGAATTGTGTATAGAAAGAACTACACCTTGTGCATCCGAAAACACAGTACCGGCACCCGAACAGCGAGCTACAACTTGATCAAGGGTAGTCCTCAAAGCAACTGCCTCAGCAACACGAGGCGAAAAGAAACCAAGTTTGTAAGTGGTCAAAGGATGCACGAAAGAGCCACTGCTAAAGAACGACACAGAGCCAGTACCCAGACAACGATTGTCTTCGAAAATGGCTGCATCTGTATAGCAACACCAGCCTGTGTCAGCAGGTGCAGACGTGCCATAGACAGGAACAACAGCTGGTGTATACGACAGTCGACGCTGAAGCTGTGCAGATTGCCATTCGTGCAGATGGCCCAAAGCCTGCTGCATAATAACATTAGGTGGGATACTATGATTATTCCAAAGAACCTCATTTCGGGCTCACCAAATGCGCCAACAAAGCATAGCAAACTCTTCAAGCAACACTCGATTGTTACGCTGCCACACAGCATTGAAACAATCCACAAATGAGAGCAAGACCGAAGCGCCAACCTTACCCCAAAGATGCCAAACCGACTGAGGCACACCACAACCAAGCAAAGCATGAGTCACATCCTCTTCACTAGAACCACAACCGCAAACCGAGTGGACAGCAACACCTCGTTGATGCAATCTCGTCCTAGTCGGCAGAAGGTTACGAAGGACACGCCATAAAAATTCGCGAACCTTTGGTGGTATATTTAAACGCCATAAGTCTTTCCAAGGAACCGAAGGCACAATTGCTGGTGGACGATTCAGATGTGAAGCGACAAAATAACCAGATTTTACCGTATACATACCGCGCTTATCGAAGTGCCATATGAGCCGATCACGAAGAGACGAAGATAAAGGAATTGACAAAACGACCTGAGCATCATCTGTATTAAACAATTGAGAAACCTTATCCATATCCCAATGAGCACCAGTAGAAGATACCAAGTCTGAAACGCGTAGTGCAGAATTTATAGAAGCGGAAGAGGTGCTAACTTGGAAGCTATAATCCCGAGGCAACCAAGGATCTTGCCACACCCTAATGTCTGAACCATTGCCTACGCGCCAGCGGAGGCCGGCTTTGAGGATAGAAGAAGCTTGATGGATGCCACGCCACGTGAAACTAGGATTCGACCCCAGAGGAGCCGTAAGAAAATCAGAACGTGGGAAGTACCGAGCACGAAACAACCGATGGACCAAAGAATTAGAAGGATACACGAGCCTCCAACCTTGTTTTGCTAGCATTGCCAAATTAAAACAACGCAGATTCCGAAACCCAAGGCCACCATCAATCTTTTTCTCACACATGTGATCCCATCGAAGCCAATGGATTTTATGAGACCCATCCTCCTTCGTACCCCACCAAAACGAATTCATCATCCGTTAAAGCTCGTCGCATACCGAAATTGGAAGCAAGAATACACTCATACAATATGCGGGAATGGCTTGAGCAACAGCCTTAAGCAAAATTTCCTTACCTACGCAAGAGAGAAACTTGTTATTCCAATACTGAATTCGTGTCCATAATTTATCTCGCAGAAAAAAAAAAAGGCCTTCTTACTATTGCCAACCATAGATGGTAAACCAAGATAAGGGCTATGGAACTAATTCTAATTTTTTACCAATTTAATTATTTTTATTTTCATTTTATCTATTGAACCAATTATCATTTTCAAATTAACTAAGTTCTCGAACTAAGTAATATTATTTCTTTATTTATAAAATTTTGAAAGTAAATTTTAGGAATGACTTAAAATTTAATATTGAAATAATTAAATATATAAATTGGAAAATACTAAATATTTAAATTTATACTGTACACGGACGATCGTAAAAAGTTTTTAATGAAACTTATAAAATTTTCTTTAAAAATTATATAAAATAAATATATTTACAGACTGCCACCGCCCACCGGTGCTCCTGTCCGCCCGCCGCTCCGTCAAACTGGTAAGCCCCTAACTTTGCGTTGGACTTGGATCAGTCTTAACCAAAATAATTTTATATTTCTAAGTAGTTTTAGACCTGCTAATTAAAATTGGCGTTACCTATGCCTTTGAAGTTCTTCAAAAACTCGAAGATACTAAATAATAATAATAAACAAGAGAATTTACTTATAGTAATTAGCACACAAATGCGTCAACGATGTCCTTGTGTGTCCATTGAGGTTGTAATCTGGCTATTTCCTCTGAACTCTGAAGGGTTCCGTACATACTGCTACTACTCCTGCTGAAAGTTCATTCAAAGTGAGTTGAGTTCAATTTTCATTTTCCAACCAAGAAAATTCGTAATTCCTTTCCTTTATTTTTCATGTGACTTCTCTCTGGAATTTAATAGAACTTATTTTAGATATAAGTTATTCTCATCATTTATAACTTCGTTTTAGTTATTTTTACCCTTTTGCTTTCTGATAATGGTTGTAGTCTCCTTTCCGACAATCTTGTTTTTACATTTGTGATAAATTTCAATCTAATCCAGATTTGAGATCTAGAAGATCTTTGTGTAATATTCTAAATTCTGTTTCAGATTTGAAATCTTACCGTTGTGGTTGAAGTGAAAGAAAAATGGTGTTCTTTAAAGCCTTTTCTCTGCTTTCTTCCAGACTTCGTTCGCGCGCTACTGTAAGTTGTTCTCCCCAATACAGAATGCATGCAACACGCGCGCACAATTCGTAATCAATATATAAATAATCATATGCAAGTAGCTTCTGCGAAACATCTAATGATCTTTGTTACATATAAATAAATGAAATTTTCAGGTACAACGATCTAATCTCAGCAATTATGTGAGATGGCTTCAAATGCAGAGCTCTTCTGATCTTGTAATCACCTTTTCTATTTTTTGATGCTCTAAATTAATTTTCTGATGATAATCCATTGGCTTTTTCTCCTCATATTTTATTTTATTACCTTCATTGTCTATATGTATATTCTTAACTTTTATTTGTTAGCATGAAGTTGTACCGATGCTTGCTCTTTTATGTTTCATGAGAATCAAACCTTTGTTGTTCTTACTTGAGATGATTTCTATCTCGCTGACGCTTTGTTGGTTAGGAGTATTAAAAGTCATATTCCTCTGTATTGTTTGATTGTTTCCTGAAGCTTCATCTATTGTTTGTTATTATTACTTTTTCTTCTCCATGTCATAGGACCTTCATTCTCAGTTGAGGGAATTGATCCCAGAGCAACAGGTACGAATTACTTGCCTTCTTGTATTTACTTGAATCATGCATGAAACTTTGGCCCTTCGATAAACAATGTTTGGCTTTTAGTTAGAACCATAATCGGCCCTAGTAAAGTTTTCTCCTGTGACTTTAACTTAATTTCAATGTAAGCGAAGTACTTAAGTTGTCTTTTTAATTGCTAGAAAAGTAACTGATCTCTTGCTTTTTTACCTTGTTGCAGGAGCGCCTGAAAAAGCTGAAGACAGATTATGGAAAAGTTCAATTGGGAAATATTACTGTTGACATGGTATGCATATTTTCTCTTTTCCATATGACCATATTATATCTTAACAGAAATATTACTTTTAGTTCAATGCTGCCGATAACAAAGAATTTAAAAGGATTATCAACCAGTTATGATATCGTCTTATTTTTAGTTGGGTTTTATTCATGATAAAATTGGTAAGGTACTAGGTGGAATGAGAGGAATGACAGGATTGCTATGGGAGACCTCACTACTTGATCCAGATGAGGTATGATAACCTATAATTTTGATTTGAATAATTATGAACTTACAAATTTGTATTTCTCTACAAAACCAAACTGTTGTTTGCCATCTGTCAGGGAATTCGCTTCAGGGGACTTTCTATTCCTGAATGCCAACAAGTGTTACCAGCTGCAAAACCTGGTGGCGAACCTTTGCCAGAAGGTCTTCTTTGGCTTCTTTTGACAGGAAAGGTGAGCATAATTAGGTAACTAAGTTCCACAGGTCATTGTCTTTTTCTCTTTTGCACTTTGGGTTCTTTGGCTGCATTTAACTAATTATGTTTCCTTCTTTGAGAAGTAGGTACCTAGCCAAGAACAAGTTGATACTTTGTCGAAGGAATTACGAAATCGTGCCACTGTTAAAGGTTTGTGCCTCTGGGTTCTTCTTTACGCTCTGATTTTACTGGATGCTTTCAACTTCTTTACTTGTCTTTAAATCTTGTCATGAACGAAAAGCCTTCCTTGAGTATTCAACTTTGAGTTCCTATGTCCATTCATATTGTGAGATAATTTCATTTGCTCTGCTGAATTTGAATGATCAGCAATGTAACCACACTTCAGTCTCTTACTTTTGGTTGCAGATTATGTGTACAAGACCATTGATGCTCTACCTGTCTCCACGCATCCAATGACTCAGTTTGCAACTGGTGTTATGGCCCTTCAGGTTGATATACGCTCTCCTTGATTATAAGCATCATGACATCATAGTTTTGATATGATAAAGTGAGTGTGGTTGAGAAAACTGGTTGAGACTTTATGACTTCTTTCTCGTGATTTTCTTAGGATTTGACAAAGTCAGGTTTTTCCACTTGTTTTTTTTGTGAAAAATGTTATAACTAATCTGATTACATGATAGACATATGAAAAGGTATTAGTGGGTTTAGTTCAAAATGTTTGTATGTGGATGTTAACTTGACAACTTTGTTTCTGCACTTTTACCTTCCAGGTTGAAAGTGAATTTCAAAAGGCATACGATAATGGGATTCACAAATCAAAGTAAGTTCTCATTTTTGTGATGCTTTGGCTGTAGTTTAACCTTTCAATCGTTGTGGCAGCATAATAATATGATAACACGTTTAGGTACTGGGAGCCTACATATGAAGATTCTCTTAATCTAATTGCTCGTGTCCCACTGATTGCTTCATATGTTTATCGAAGGTCAGTCAGCATGTTATGCTTTCTTCAATGTTGCACATTAATTAATGTAGCTAGAGAAGTTTGAGCTGTTGAGTTTTTTCAAAATACTGATGGTAGCACTATCTCCAAAAAAAACCCTGGATTCACCTATTACAGTTTTAAATCTTAGGATAAAAAGCCCTTGTACTAATTAGATAAGAGGAGAGGATATTAAGAGCAAAGAAAAATGAAACCTAAGAAGCTAAAACAAATGTGTAGCAGTGAATCGTTCAATGTTATAAATTTTATTGCTTCAATGACAGCACACCTTTTTAAAGCTCTACCTGACTGGCTAAGGCAGATTGTAGATGTCAATTTCTGTAACATCCTTTACTTATAGCATGATTGATAGGACATTTGTTGGAGAAACCCAACTCAGACAAAGCAATCTTCTTGTGGTCGATACCTACTTTTATGGTATTGCTGCTTTAATGAATCTTCATATGATTCTATTAGATTAAGAAAGTTGTCTACATCATATTCCATAAGCAGAATTGTATCAGCTCAATATCCACATTATGGCTACCTGTCTTTAGGTGGAATTCTGTATAAGATTGTCAGGAAGTTGATAAAATTGCTCTTTGGAACTAAGCCTTATGGTATAATGTTGAACTCATTTTTGTAAAAATCTTGGTTGACATATTTGAAATTTGTAGCTGGGGATGTTCTTGTGAAATTTCTGAAATTCCTTGTGTTTTTAGCTACTTTGATACCTAAATGGTGCTTTTGCATGTCGATGACTGTTCTTACATATTCCTTTCATTTTCTCTGTTTTATTCATTCATGATGTCAAATGTAACTGTATTTTCTCATCTATGCACTTATTTCTAGCTTTTGGCATCTTTGTTGATTTAGGATATACAAAGATGGGAAATTCATTCCAGTTGATCACACTCTCGATTATGGCGCAAATTTCTCTCACATGTTGGGATTTGATAATCCTCAGATGCAAGAGCTTATGAGACTATATGTCACCATCCACAGGTAGAATACATTATCTTCTTCTCAAAAATAGGTAATAACACTGAATGTTAGGCTTGATATTTATACTTTATCTTCGCCAATTTACAACTAGAGATGTTTGCCACTTAGATACTTAATTTGAGCAATATATTACAGTGACCATGAAGGTGGAAATGTCAGTGCTCATACCGGCCACCTGGTAAGTTGTCCAAATTTTGAAAATTCAATATCATTGAAAGCTCTAAAAGTTAAAATGCTAAATTCTTGGCTACTATTTTTATGCACTGCTTCAGGTAGCTAGTGCACTTTCAGATCCTTATCTTTCATTTGCAGCTGCATTGAATGGTTTGGCTGGGCCCCTTCATGGCTTGGCTAACCAGGTATTGCAAATCTATCCTGAATGTGATCTCTTCCACTTCCTGTTTTGATTCCTTTTCTTTTTCTTCAAGGCATCATCCATTTATATATTATAGACCAGTTTTAGTGATCATGTCTATGTACGTGCATGTGAAATGGCATGCAAATGATGTAAAAGGAGATATATATATTCGCTTAATGTTTAACATTATCCAACTCTGGCATCCTAGTTTTGATACTAAACTTAATGTGGGTTTCATCTTGAAGTTGTAAGATGCTTTTGTTAAGCTAGGAGGATGGGGTTATTTACCCATAATTGAGTTAAGAAGAGTAGCTTCAGAAGTTAGGGATTAGTATATTTCTGTTTGTTATTTCTTATTGTTAAGTGTATAATTCCGCTTATTGTGGTCTCCTATTTGCTGTGTTTTATTTTATTCACCTCTTAAATATAGAAAAAGGCAAAAGCATATCACCTCTGTCATGTTTCTCTATTGGTTGTGGGAGACAAATTAAAGCAATTCATGACAAGAAATGTTTCATTTTCTGTCAATTGGTAGCATGGGTCTAGTTTATCCCTGTCAAAGATTGTTGTTACTTTCTTATCTCAATTTTATGGATTTGCTATGTAGGAAGTTCTACTTTGGATCAAATCTGTGGTAGAGGAATGTGGAGAGAACATAACCAAAGAACAACTGAAAGACTATGTATGGAAAACACTCAATGGTGGAAAGGTAATGTACTGAACGTCTTTCAGTTATGTCTTTGCGTAATACACAGCAAAACCTTGAATTATCGCTACTTTGTCAATACAAACAGAAAACCTGGACAAACTTATGATTGTCTTATGTTTTATCATTCTGACTGCATGTCATTTTGTTGCATAGTTTGTTTGCCATGGTATTTGACTTTGTTAAATTCTTTTCTTTTATGTAGTTTAAATGATCTTTATCACTTCTCAACTGTTATTAGTACTGTGCTTGATTCTGGCTTGGTTAAGTCAATTGACAGGTTGTTCCTGGGTTTGGTCATGGAGTTCTGCGTAAAACCGATCCAAGATATACTTGCCAGAGAGAGTTTGCTTTGAAGCATTTACCTGATGATCCACTTTTCCAGCTGGTTGTCATTTGTTCCTTACTGCATAAAAATTTTCATTGCCTGCAACAATTAGATATTTTCTGTTTTTATTATATATGTTTGATTTTGTAACAACTTAATAAATATTGTCTTGAACAGGTTTCAAAGCTTTATGAAGTTGTGCCTCCCATTCTCACAGAGTTGGGCAAAGTATGTGACTTCCTTTTGCTCTAGTGAAGACCATTACGTAGAACGCTGAATAGATTGCTAAGTTGTTTGTTTCAATCAATCCAAAACAGCACATTAAAATCTAATTTTCTCATGTGTGCAGGTCAAAAACCCATGGCCTAATGTTGATGCTCACAGTGGGGTGTTACTAAACCACTATGGCTTAACTGAAGCTAGGTATTGTTTATCGCACATCCTCACATAATTCTTTAAATTGTCCCTAACATTCGAGGGAAGATGATTGCTACTTTCCAAAATGACTACAGGTACTATACAGTTCTTTTTGGTGTCTCAAGAAGCATTGGCATTTGTTCTCAGGTTTGTTCTGTTTCATCTCCTGTGTTCCTCAGTATGTTACAAGGCAGTTGCTGATTACTTTTCCTGATGCAGTTGATATGGGACCGAGCTCTTGGATTGCCTCTAGAAAGGCCAAAAAGTGTTACAATGGAATGGCTTGAGAATCACTGCAAGAAGGCACTTTCATCCTGAGAATGGGTGGAGGTGCAGTAATAATAGCCATAGCTCAAAGGCATGGGTTTTGTGACAGACAGATGTAAGAATTGCGAGTTTCCAGTATCGTATTCAAACTCACTGACGATTTTCAAGGCCTAGATTTGTTAATCTTCTTTACGCCATTTTGGTGTATGCAGCATTAGGCTGTCAGCTGGTGCTTTTGGTTACTTCTTCGTTTTAATCAATAGGAAGTATTATCTTTACAGTTGATAAAGGCCAATCTAGGTGCTGCGATCTCACGTTGGTGTTGAATGGTCTGCAACTGCAGACAGAATTCGCTGCCTTAGCAATTATACTGCTTTCCATAATGAAACTCATCTGCTTCCCATTTGTGTCTTTCTTCTTATGGATTGATAGAGGTGTTCTTGGCTTATTAATTAGGCTTCAGGTTGAGTTTGGATATAGTCATTTGAAACTCGCTCCATTTAGTTACACCCGTAACTCCAAAGTCGAAGGTCACCTCTTAACTTCACGTCTTCTTTTCATTTTATTATATTTGTGGTCAATATGTACCCAAAACACTATGATCGAGGTCAGAAGGCTTATATTGGGGGCTTGGTATGTTAGTACCTTTTCAATCTATGTAGATTAAGTTTCAAAAGGCACATTAAAGTTTATTTTCGGAAGCTCATTAAACCCAAGGAAGATTAAATACTAATTAACATAATTCAAATTAAGGCTGAAGGACATTTAGATAATTAAAACCTATGTTATTAGGCTAATTTAGTGTATCGTTATTTATTTAATATTTTAGTATTTATTTTGTTGTTATTAGACCATACTTTTTACTTTGATTATAAAGTACAAAACGTGGTTAATATGTTTTTGTAGCTGATTGCTAATTTCTTATTTGGATTATGACTTATTATAGGGCTAATGTCCAATTTGATTAAGAAAAGCTTTAAAAGTGGTACTTTCCTTGTGAGGCTTAACCTTAATTGAAATATTATTCATAGAGTTCTAATTAAAGTTTTATAATAAAGTCCAAGTTAAAATAAAAAGTTGTGGTAAGTTTCCTAATTGAACCTGAAATATAATAGTGCATTAGTAGCTAGCGTTTTGATTCAAATAGAAGCCCTTATTACATTGGTAATTATTCTGGTTATCAAGTTCATTTTTGTACTCACCCAATATAAAAGGGTGTTTTTAATCAATAAAAACATATTTAATTTCTAAAATATTGAGAGCATGAATGCTTTATAACATTTAAAATACTTATAAACATATTTTTTAATTCAGACAATTGTCTATATTTTAATTTATCTTTCCCAATAATATTTCAACCTTACCCATCGGTTCTCTAAATTTTATTCTTAAACAATTCACATCATAAAAAATAATGTTTTTTATTTGAAACAAAGTCAATATCAATAACATTAATCAGATAGTTAGGGGGAAATTCCAACTACAATGGCTAGCATATAAATGTGAGACTCTTGCTAAGTTATGAGCCTTAACATTGACTTGCCTACGAACCCAACCGACCTTGATATGAGGTCCGGCGTGTAATAATTGCTTACATTCCAAAATGACTCTACCAAATTCAGTCCAAGAATCATGAGAATTATTCATAGCAGAAACTACAGTTTGGGCATCTGAGTAAAAAGTCCCTCTACCCTGACAAAGAGGTAAGACTCAAGTTAACGCTTCCCGCAGTGCCACAGCTTCAACCACATCTGCACTACAACGCCCTACAAAATGACCCGATATTTATCGTGTCATTCAACACTCAAATCTCATCGCAATATTTATATTAAAAAGATTATGGTGCCATATGATATAAGTTTCATCTCGTTGATACATCATACGTTTTCACGCGATTTACCCTTTCTATTATTATGCAGTATGAATATAAAAATTAGTCTTTAATTTTCATTTAACAAATAAATATTATTAAATTTTCTCCAAAAAGTGTATCATAATAATAAAATTGTAAGTGAAGAGTAATGATATGCCTTTGTACTATATTTTAGGGCAATTTATCAATGATATGCCTTTGTAGTATATTTTAAGGCAATTTATCAATTACACAAGTATTTTATGATTGTATACATCCAAGAAAAAGAAGTTCCTAAACTAGGAACTCGATTTAGGCGTATTAAAAATTTAAGTTGTTTCCATATGGGATTAATTGTGTGATACGTATCATATACCGTGAAACTTGATTCCTAGTTCTTCTACATGCTCATCCACTCTTTTTTCAAATATAGAAATATTTGGCGGGTAATACTAGTGACATTAAGTGGGAGTTGTTCCCGCCATTTTCCCTATTTATTCATTTCCTCCTCTACCTTTCGTGCCACTGAATAGAAACAAAAAGCTAATCCCCCCAACTATTCACCCAATTGAATCGGGATAAATTCCGAGTCGACTCGCCGTAACTACGAGTCGTTTTCTAATTTACGCGTTATTATTTTGTTGAGAAATAAAATATGCTCTATGGTTGTACCTATACTATACATCTTGTGACTTGTCCAATCTTAAAGCTAGTGGGCCCCGTTTAGTTTTGTGTGGTTGTGATTTATTCCGACATTTAAAAGGGTGGCTTTTAATACATTTTCTTTATATAACACATTTTTAATTCCTAAATTATAAATTATAGCATAATTATATATAATAAAATCTATAAATTATATAAAAATATTATATATAATATTAAAATATGAATTAAATATAAGTTAATAGTAATTGAATTAATTAAAATATGAATATATTATATAAATATAAAATAATAATTAATTTATTGTTAATTAAGTTAAATATATAAAAGTAACATTAAATGGGGTAAATGCATCTTACGGAGGATAAATTGGGTTTAAATTCGGTAAAATGAGCTTATCTCCACACAATAACCACCTTATCACCCATTTTTGATTCAAGATAAAAATCTAAAAAATTATCGAGTCCAACGAGCCGACTCTTCAACTCGTAAAACTGAGTTCCGAGTCAAGGCACCCAATGGTGCTCAGTGCTTTGTTAGTAATGCGCAAAAGTTATGAGGCCGTTGTTGTCTCTTATTAGGGCATATCTCTCTCGACTACACATGCCCACTCTCACACAAACAAAATCCCCAATCTCTTCTTCATCGGCGGTTAATTAAACCCTAACTTTCTACACTCCTTTTTTTAACACATATACGTGTATTTGTAGTGTTAATATTGTGGCTACCGACGCTCCATCCAAGAAGTTTCGAGGATTGACGTTCTTGATTAGAGTAACTCCCTCGGTCCGGTACGTTTTTGAATGCTGTAATTTGTTAATCGATTTTTTGCTTGTTTTGAAGAGTAATCTTTTTACTGGACCTCAGGTTTTATAAAAAATTGTCACTCGTCGATTTTGTTTTTGTTTTTGATTTTGTTTTCTCTTATGTTTTTTACTCGTTTTATAGGGATGCGTGACAGACCTTAAATCGACGCTATATGTGAGCAAATATTGGGGGTTACAGGTAGATAGATAGATAGGTACTTCTGGTTGATTGTGGATAGACTAGGGGATTTTTTTTTCTAGTGGGTATTGGATTGGGGGTTTTGATCTGAGATCCGAATTCGGTTCGTCAATGGAGTCTACGGAGGTAAAGAAGAGAGGTCGAGGGAGGCCAAGGAAGCGCAGGCGAGAGGAAGAGGACATTAACAAAGGGTTAAGTAGTTTTATTAAGAAGCAAGTTATCGAACTTACTTGGAAGCCACTTGTGGGTAGATATGTCTTGAAGGAATTTGTGGGTAACGGGATTTTTCTTGGAAAAATAGTGTCCTACGATACTGGATTGTATAGAGTGGATTATGAGGACGGTGATTGTGAGGATTTGGAAGGTGGTGAGTTACGTCAGTTGCTTTTAGGTGATGATGATTTTGACGATGATTTGACTGTTAGAAGAAAGAAATTAGATGAGTTTTTGTTGAAAAAGAGTGCACAGAAGAAAGAGTTGGAGAAGAAAACGGAGGATTTGAAAAATGAAGTGGATGGCGTTGAAGGTGGAATAACAGGTGTAAATGAAGGGGTACAAGGTGAGAGTGGTTCAGACTCCTTTAGTGGTTCATTAGAGGATGCACAGGACAGAGATTTGGGACAAGAGGTGGAGACCTCATTTGTCCCATGTCCACATTTACCTCCATCATCGGGAAATGTAGGTGTTCCCGAGGAGTATGTTACCCATCTTTTCTCAGTATATGCATTTTTGAGGTCATTTAATATCCACCTCTTTTTGAGTCCATTTACTTTGGATGAATTAGTCGGAGCAATTAATTGTTGTGTTAAGAACTCATTGTTGGATTCCATTCATGTTGCTTTGATGCGTGCCTTGAGACGCCATCTTGAGATCATGTCTTCCGAAGGTTCAGAGCTTGGATCAAGATGTTTGAGGTAAATTTGGATATTTGATTGTGGTAACTGGTGCATATGATCTATTTTTAAACCTGTGATATGGAGGTGAGTAATTTTTAAATAGCGGTATGTTCTGTTAAAATGGGCTTTGAAAGAATGAGTGTTTAGTGGCATATGAACAAGAGTTGTTACTATTTGCTTGTTTTTCTTTTTCTCGTGTATTGTGATGTTTTAATCTTTTTCTTTTGATGTTGATAGAAATCTTAAGACTGGAATTTACTTTTGTACATGCTTGTCAAATGAATATTGCCTCAGGCCCTTGTTGCATGATGTATGATTTGGTCTTTATTTGTACACCAGCACAAATTAGTAATGCTTTTACTTCTACATCTTATATTTTATAACATGTTTGATTTTCCTATGTTTTGCCCTCAGATGTTTATAATTAAGCTGCAACTCCTTCACGCAGGTGCATTGACTGGAGTTTGCTTGATTCATGTACATGGCCTGCATATTTAATTTATTATTTTACAATAATGGGCTATGTAAAGGGATCTGAGTGGGAAGGATTTTATGACCTTTTGAAGAGGGAGTATTATTCCTTACCAGTGGGTAGGAAGTTAATGATTCTGCAGATTTTATGTGATGATGTCTTGGAGTCCTCAGAGTTGCAAGCAGAAATCGGTATGCGTGAAGAGGTAGAATTTGGGATAGATCCTGATACTGTTTTTATGGATATTCCTGAAAATGGACCAAGAACTGTCCATCCCCGATACTCTAAAACTTCTGCTTGTAAGGATCAAGAGGCTATGGAGATTATTGCAGAAAACCATGGAACTAAGTCTTCTAGCTCTAAATATGGGGGTTTCAGTGCTGGTGTTCCTGATGTTGGTATAGATGGGAATAGTGATGAATGCCGACTCTGCAGGATGGACGGGACCTTAATTTGTTGTGATGGTTGCCCATCTGCATATCATTCAAGATGCATAGGTGTTTCAAAAATGCATATACCAGAGGGGCCATGGTATTGTCCAGAGTGCACAATTAACAAGATGGAACCTGCTATTACAAATGGAACTTCTTTAAGAGGAGCTGACATGTTTGGTGTTGATTTATATCAACAAGTATTCTTGGGAACTTGCAATCACTTACTAGTGTATGTTTTTAGCCTCTTGTTTTGAATTTTCGAGTTAGTTCAAAGCAGTACAACTTGTGAAAATTTACATAATTAACAAAATTATTGGTATTAATTTTTTGTACAAATCTGTGTTTCACATTTTTTAAGTTTTTTAAGTTCTTACTTTTTTACACTTGTGCCATTATATTCGTTATAAACCATACTGTATGTTTGCTTGCTGATTCATTCGTAGTTTTTTTATTTGAAATAAAATTTCAGGGTCAGGTCTTCTGGTAGCAAAGAGTTGAGTGTCAGATATTATAATCAGAAGGATATCCCACAGGTCTTGCAAGCACTTTCTGCCTCAATACATTATCGATTGGCTTATATGGAGATCGTTAAGGCAATTGCTGATTATTGGCAAGTCCCACAAACTGCATTCTTACCCTTGAAAGTGACACACGAGGGTCATAATATATCGTTGCTAAGGGAACATGGAAAATTTGTAGCTCTTCCAGCTCCTTGCGATGAGAGCCATAGCATTCCAGATGCCATGGAGGCTGAAAAAGGACCTTGTATAAAAGGAAATAATGCAAATAACGTGCCAGCTTCATTTCCTGCTATGTCTATGGGTCCATGTATTCAAGCTGAGTCACTTTGCATCTTGGGTAACAATGATATGATGAAACTGCAGAG
This sequence comes from Erythroxylum acuminatum, assembly GCA_026284645.1. Lineage (NCBI taxonomy): Eukaryota > Viridiplantae > Streptophyta > Magnoliopsida > Malpighiales > Erythroxylaceae > Erythroxylum > Erythroxylum acuminatum. The sequence goes on along the minus strand of JANKOD010000008.1, from coordinate 7,486,962 downwards.
TAAAGAGGAACCTAGTAATGCAGTTAACCAACAAAATAATCCATCTGATGTTGCTCACCAAAGCATTGCTAACAGGTCCAATGATTTGAAACCTGAAACATACAACTCAGCAGATAGTGATGGTACTCATATTGAGCATTTGAATGAGACTTGTGTACCTGGAATTTTGTCCTCTCAAAACAACAATGGCATTCATGCAGGTTTTAGAAGGTCTGATAGGAATCTAGCTAATTATTGCTTGTATATGGGCATATCTTTTAAACCTTATGCCTACATTAATCACTACATGCATGGGAATTTTGCTGCATCTGCCGCTGCTTATTTGGCTGTTCTCTCAACTGAAGAAAGTCGGGGATCTGACGCCCCTAAATCAGGCAGTGTAAAGAAGGTTGCCTCTGACATTTCCTTGCAACTAAAAGCTTTCTCATCGGTAGCATCTCGATTTTTCTGGCCAACTTCTGAAAGGAAGCTTATAGAGGTGCCAAGGGAGAGGTGTGGGTGGTGTCACTCCTGTAAGCTTTCTGCTAGCAACAAAAGGGGATGTATGTTGAATGCGGCTGCTTCAAATGCCACTAAAGGAGCCATCAAGATCCTCAGTGGTCTTCGACCAATTGTGAATGGAGAGGCTAGTTTTACTAGCATTTCAACTTACATTTTATACATGGGTGAGATTTTGTCTGGTCTTACAGTTGGTCCCTTTCGGAATGCAAGTTACGTAGAACAGTGGCGTAAGCGAGTAGAAGGTGCTTCAACTTGTGCTGCCATTAAAGGCCCCTTGCTTGAAGTAAGTTCATTTGATTTTGCAAATAGTTCAAGTTTTTGCTGTTGCCTCCCTTTATTGACTTGTTGAAATATATAGTTGTATGGTAATTAATGTGTGTTAATCTTTAAAATCAGTTCATGACATGCTTTTTGCATGCAATTTAAATCATGTTGTGTTCCTTTCAGCAGTACAAGAGATTCACTGTAGGAACACAATCTAAATCCATGAAATAGTCACAAGAGATGGCCATACTTGGACATGCTTTTGGACCAATATCCCTTTTAATAAGTCTCAGTTGCACCCTCCCTTGTTTTATCTATCTAGTAAATCAAACTATCATACTCATATTCTTGGAATAAATGTCAAATTTTCCTGAATTTTCGTTTGTTGCTACAATTTCATGTGTAGCTGCACATTCTTCGATATCAAAATGATTGAATGGATTCATTAGTCTTTTATTGTTATAATTTGTAGGTGCTTATTGTTTAGAATCTTAAAGATAGTCCCCATTTCATTGTAATTTTCTCTTTGAAGTCAAATTCAAACATTGTTTCAAGAATTATGTTAATTTTCAAATTTGTCCTCAATTTGGAATTCTTTTATGTATGATGCATGGCCAAAGCTATGCATGGATATGGATCATGATGAGAACTTTAATGGTTTTTTTTCTGGTTTTGTATTTCATTGTTTTTGCTCTGAAATTCAAATTTGTTTGTTGAAGCTACTTTTCTCTTTCCATTCTTCTCCTAATTCTTGATCGATAAATTTTTTTCACATTTATCTTCTCTTTGACTCAAGCTTCTAAATTTGTTGATGGGTTTTCTTAGTTCCTCTAATATATACTTTCAATGGTCTGATGAGCACTTGGTCAAATTCATTCTTAACACTTCTGGGCTATATCCATAAGGTGCCTCAAAACCTTGGATTCGTTGAGTAACTCTCTATTCCTATATTAACCATCTGGGACTGAATGTTGGTTCATTCGTATTTTCTATAGTAGTTTGTCAATGAAGATACTTGTAAGTCTTAATTTGGATAAGTGAATGCGATGGTCCCTTATTTTATTACTTGATAATGAGATGCCTGTGCATAGCATTTGAAATTTTGGCATTTCATGAATCAAATTTCATGAACGCTCTATTCTGGGCTGATATTACCTCATGGTCTTATTTGCAGCTTGAGCAAAACACGCGCTCTATTGCTCTTTCAGGGGACTGGGTTAAGGCAGTTGATGATTGGTTGGTTGAATCTTCTGGGGCCCAAGCTGCTGGAAACATTGTTGCAACCACACAAAAACGTGGTCCATGTGGGAAACGCCAGAAAAAAGAATACGTAATATCTGACATTTCTCATGACAACAATGAAAAGTGTTTTGTTTGGTGGCGTGGGGGAAAGTTATCAGAACTTGTCTTCCACAGGGCAACTTTACCTCAGTCAGCTTTGAAAACGGCAGCTCGGCAAGGTAATTTGACTCTTGTATGAGTCCTTTCCAAGCTTCTTTGCATATGAGAAAGTTTGACTTGCATTATACTTATTTTTCTTCATAGTTAGACGATAGTACTACTTTCTAGCCAGCCTGTACGTGGCCTTAATCCATTCTGTTGTACAGGGCTTGTTGACTTTGCAGCAGAAAATCCTTTTTTATATATTTTAAATATGTGCATATATATTGAAAAAGTGAATTTATACTTTGAATTATAGGTGGCTCAAGAAAGATTGCTGGTCTCCAGTACACTGATGATTCTGAGATTCCTAGAAGAAGCAGACAGTTAGTGTGGAGAGCTGAAGTCGAAAAGAGCAAAAATGCATCACAACTTGCACTGCAGGTTTGTTATCTTATGGAACAATAATAATTTATTACCTACATCCTCGTTTCATGTTTTCTCTTGGTCTTGCTGCAAATTTTTTAGTTTATATTGTTGTATAACTTCTGATAGCCCTATTGGAATTCACTTTCAGGTTAGGTATCTGGACTTGTATGTGAGATGGAGTGATCTTGTTTGTCCTGAGCAGAACCTCCAGGATGGCAAGGGTCCAGAGTCTGAAGCGTCTTTTTTCAGAAATGCAAATATCTGTGATAAGAAACTTGAAGGAGATAAGATTAAGTATGGAGTGATATTTGAGGGTCAAAAACATGTCCCTTCCCGCATCATGAAGAATATAATTGAAATTGAACAAACCAAAGATGGAAAGAACAAATACTGGTTTTATGAAGCACATGTTCCTCTTTATTTGATCAAAGTGTTTGAAGAAAAGCGAGAAGTAGTAGTCTTGCCCCTGGCTAAGAAATTGACAAATAAATTATCCGAGTTTCAAAAAAGGCAACTGAAGGCCTCTCGTAGAGATATCTTTTTATATCTGGTGCGTAAGAGAGATAAACAGGAGAAATGTTCATGTGCTTCATGTCAACATGATGTTTTACTAAGGTAATTGTTTCACCACATTCACTTTCTTGTTGATTTTGCTTAAAATGATTGCCGTGAGTTAACTATTTTTCTTTTATGGTGCGATATTCAGGATTACAGTAAAGTGCAGTGATTGCCAAGGTAAGCTAGTGCTAACCTTCCATTTTAGCTTCTTATCTTTCTTTAATGGTAAGATTGGAAGTGCCATACATTGGCAAAGTAAAAAATGGAGAATTTGTTCTTTGGCGGATCCTGTTATTGGCATTAAACTTGTTTTTTTGATTGTTTGAGTGGACTGCTTTTCTGGAATTGCAATTGAAGCAACTATAAACGCGGACTGTTTGAAGGGATAGCTTCTCTTCTGCAATATTTCAAATTGTTTTCCTCCGTTGTTGATACTAATGCCTTTCTTTTGGTGTATTGTTTTTATTAGGTTATTGTCATCCAAATTGCACTTTGAGTTCAACAACTCATGTAAAGAACAAATCTGAGCACTTGATCACCTGCAAGCAATGTTACAGTGCTAAAACTATAGGCCATTATAAAAGCAGCAATGAATCACCCACCAGCCCCCTTCCCTTGCCAATGCAAGAATGTCAGAACGAAGTGACAGCTATGAAAGGCGCAAAAGCTAGAGTTCATACTCATTTAGGACCTATCAGAACCCAGAAATATCGTTCTGGGAATAAACAGATTGCTTCTGCTTCTAGTTTGCAAACAAAAAGGACTAAATCATTCAATCTGGGTCTCATATTTAAGAAGAACGATGAGGATACAGGTGTTGATTTTAGGCGGAAAAATATTCTTTTTAGGGGAAGTTCAGCTGGGACACCTTCATGTGTCATGTGCAAAAAACCATACGACTCCAATCTCATGTATATTCATTGTGAAACTTGCGATCGTAAGTTTCTATTTCTTTATCATGTTTTGTGAAGCGCACATTTTCCTTGGGTAATGTATACTTGAGCAATTTTTTAAACATCTATGTTGCTTTATGCAGATTGGTATCATGCAGAGGCAGTTGAACTCGATGAGTCCAGACTTTCTGATGTTGTGGGCTTCAAGTGTTGCAGATGTCGTCATGTAAAAAGACCCCGCAAATGTCCTTATGCAGATGACCCCGAAGGTGAGAAGCCAGAAGGACAGAAGTCACAGAAGAAGACATTGAAGCAAAGACATATAGAGGTGGACTCTTACTCTGAAGCCATCACTGAATCTAAGGAGTACAAGCCGTATGCACCAATGTTTTCTGTGAATGAAGATTTTATACAAGATGATGATCCTTTGCTTTTCTCTCTGTCGAAAGTTGAACAAATTGATGAACAAAATTCAGAAGTAGATTTTGAATGGAGTAATACTGGACAGGGGCCACAAAAGTTACCGGTTAGAAGGCATGGAAAACGTCAAGGAGATGCTGAAGGTTTCTCCAACAACATTATTTACCATGATGAACCAACCGGTTCAATTGAAACATCAAACATCATGAACTCGAGAGAGGAGTTTTCTTGTGTTGGGTGGAATGTTTCCACTAATGGACTTCAAGGTGGGACGCTGATCGACTATGAGGGTATGAGCTATGAAGACATGGAGTTTGAACCACAAACCTATTTCTCATTTACCGAATTGTTGGCACCTGATGATGAGGGCCAACTGGACGGATTGGAAGCTTCTAATGTGTTGAGGAATGGTGAAAATCATTATCGTGCTGTTTCATTGGATGGCAGCGCGGAACAAAATATGATGGTTACATCTAGTGGTCAACCGGAGTCAACAGTATCATCCAAATCAAATTTTGATACAACCCCGTGTAAGATATGTTCACACACGGAACCGCCTCCCAATCTTTTCTGTGAGATTTGTAGATTAGTGATACACAACCATTGTTCCCCTTGGGATGCGTATTTGCCTCCAGAAGGCTGTTGGAAGTGTGGAGATTGCCGAGAGTGGCGTTAGCTGACTTGATTATTGTATGTTGTCTGGATTTGACGTGTTCGAGTCTGGGAGCGATATAAGGTTGTAAACTGAATGAAAATCTAGTATTAAGCAACGGTGTAAATAGGGTTCTTGCTTTGAGGAGAGGGGAAAGGCCTTGGCATGCTTGCATCTTTCATCTCAGTCAAAACGGGAGATGATTTTAAAAAGATGGCTCAAACGCCTTCTCATGTGGATTTGGGTGAGCATACGAGGCTTCGAATGGAAGACTCGAGTGTCCTTTGGAATCATAGTAACGCCACTTTTTCCTTGTTTGGGTAAGTTTTGTCTTCTGGTATCGATCGGACTCGTGCTTAGAAGGATCATTTTCTAAGTTGTCTCCCTCGGAAATGGTGAATCATTTCATGAGCATAATCATTCACCTTTCAAGCTTAAATTTTTCATCTTTTAATTGGAGGATAAGCAGTTATTTTTGGATGTGCTTATCTGACTGATTTGGTTAGTGTAAATGGGAAATTCCGTCCTTTCTTTTCTCGGTTTGCAACATAAAACCATGCTTGACGCCACTGTTCATGAGCTTGATGGATGAGAAAAATGATCACTGCTCATAAACTTACAAGAGGACAAAGATGTTTAGGCATTTTTACATTGGACTGAAACAGTTGGGGAACTCTGATATGTTGATTTAAGGATCAAAGAAGTCGAGATAGGGATGGGCGTTGTTTTCTTTTTTGGGCGTTTTAGATGTAATGAAGTTGCCAATTGCAAAAATTGAAAAAACATAACGTAAAGTGCTGCGTAAAGCAAATGAATGGCATTTTACTGTTTGATTCCAATGCATTGACAAACAAATAATACAAACTATTACAAGCTTCCTCTTAATTCATGTAAATAACTACAACAGCTGTAGAATTTCATACTACGGAAATCAATCCACTAAGACTGGGAGTGAATGCATAAAGGAAAAATGTAAAATACAATCAAAAGGGGAAAGAAAAACCCTCACCCAATTCCGAAAGAAAGAAATATAAAAGAAAAATAACGACTCAGCTAAAGCACGTTACAATTGTGCAAAAAAGAATTATCAAAATCCCGACCAACCCTGCAGGGAAACCCATCAATCTCTTTATGCTGATCACAAGTTAGCTCACTCGATTCCGCCAGCCCTAGCATCCTGAATTTCCCAACCACCGGTTTAACGTTATTCGAGTGAACGAGGGGCAGGCCAGTTGTATAAATCAGGTAGGTTTTACAAGTATACAATCAACAAATTTTCACATAAATCTCCTTCACTTGATCACAGCAATCCAGCTAGAATAGCCCCAGGATCATTGGAAGGTGTAGGTGGAGTTGGTTGCACTACTGGAGGTGCTGGAGCTGGTGCAGAAGCACTAGGTGTCATAGGAACACTAACCAGTTGTTCTTTGATGAATTCTTTCAACCTGCAAATTAAAAGGTCAGAAATACGTGATAAATTGTGGCCGGAGAAGTGCATCGGGTCCAGAAGTCAAAATACATACTCAAATGTTAGTACTGGATCTCCAGATGCAACTGTCATTCGCAATTGTGTTCTGTCCGCTGGATCTGTCTCAATTCTGACCTGAAATTTTGTACCAAAAAAGTACTCATACTCTATTGCCGACTTAATCACAAACCAGTGCAGAAGTCGGAGACAGTGAAACACATCAAGCTACTTATGCAGTGACTCCCAGAATATGACTGGTGAGATTTCAAATAGAAGGAAATACGCAATCTCTTACCAAGCATAGCATAGCTTGTGTACTCTCTGAATAAAAGGTTGTACATGCAACCAGGTTATTAGGATTTGGATCCTAGATACAAAAAGGAACAGTCAGAATCCATGTTATAATCCAAAGAAGTGGTCAATCAGGTGAATGGAAAAGACAACTTACAAGCCCTGGACAAACCATTAACCGAAAACTGTTAAATAGGTTTGTCATTTCAACAAGAGGAAGCGGTCTTACACCTCTAACCTGTATGATAATTCAGAAAATTTTACAGGTGTTAGTTGATTCAGAAAATAACCAAGTAAAAGAATTTATTGACAGGTTGACAACAGCAGATGGATGATTCCATATCCTTGTCAACTATAACTGGATGCGAAGATTACTATCCTGCTCCAAAAACTTTCATGGATGCTTGACATCTTATTTTCTACCAATTTGACTTGCATTGTCATTATAAACACATTGCAAATAGAAAATAGTTTAATTAATATGTAAATTTCAGTTGGACTTGTTCTACAGTGGCTAGATCCAGTATAAAGAATCATAAGAACCAGAAATTCTCTTATGATGTAACGTAACTAAGAAAAACTTGCACAAAACATGCTGCAAAGTACACTTACGACTTCTTGAAGCTTCAAAGGTGGCCCTGAAAGTGATCTCCATTGAGGAAAAAACTCTTCAGCAGACACTGATATAGGCTGGAGAAATTTGTTCAGGACAGCTGAAAGACGAAGTTTGGCATTGACCTAATTAAAGAAGTGGAAAGTTAACTAAATATGATTTGATGATTAATATACTGTCCCTGAAGACTAGTATCAAATAACACAAGAATGGTACAGTACCATGTTTGTACCAAACTTGTAGGAGAAGTCAAGTACAGCCACATCCCTGCTTGGACGAAGATTAATTACTTCAAGTGGGCATTGAACCTGTACAACCAAAGAAGAACAATCAGAGAACAAAGAAAGAAAAGTAGTGAGAAATAGTTATGAACTGTTAGCAAATGGCGGAAGCACACTCACCTGTGCCCTGGGAGGAATAGTTTCAGGTACTAATGAAAGCTCCAACTTTAAATGTGCAGGAGGCAATATCATAGCCTGGACAGAAACAAGAGGAGAGGTATTTTTGTTTCCCAAGAAAAGGACGAGACGACCATGATATGCCCGCCACTCTGCTTTAATCCCAATCTGAAAAACATTCAGGAAGTTACTCACTTTCTAGACAAAATTATTCAGATATGGTAAAACCAATTACATATGCGACATGGTATTGTGTTTGAAATATAGAATCATGAGTAAACTATGATATCAAGTTGGAGAACAATTAAGGACAAAACAAAAGAAAAATAATACCTGAATGAATGGATCCTCATATAAAACACCACTGTCCTTTAAGCATAAAGCATAAAATCTTTCATTAACATTTCCAATTGGCTGAAATCAAAAGAAAATTAGCTGAGTTAGAAGTCAGAACAATGAACTTGGAAACTTCATGCTGATATAAATTGTTGACAGGTTTACCAACATATAAGTTCCTAAATTTGAAGAAATGTCAGACTAAAGCCACATCTTTGATCGAGAAGGGAAAGTAAAATGAAAATGGATTCTACAAAAAGATAGCAAGCTACCTGAACAGAACTTGTTTGCTCTCCAACAGGTACAATAGCAGCACCATCTGCTTCAGGCAGAATGCCTTCCACTCCTGATATTGCATTTTTCTCAGATTGGACGTCAACTGTTGGAGGACCTTCTATAGCCAATGGACCCAAAAGGTCACCAAGCAGATCTGCTGAAGGAGGTTCAGGATCTGTATTACTCAAAATCCCATTTGGTTGTGCTAAGCCCTGATCTGCTGGAATGTCGTCCTGACAAGATGCATAATGCAACATTAGTAATGCAGGTAATTTGCAAGTTCTCAGCACATACATAGAGAAGACAAAGATTCATTTGAGGAAAAACTAACTGCATTGCTAGTCATGTCGGGAACTTTCACTAGACTAAGTTGGCCAACAGGTGATGGTGTCCCATTAGCAGGGCGTTGGTCAGTAACAACCAATGCATTTGACATTTGCTGCTGCATTCTTGACTTAATAGCACTTTGGTCAGCAATATCTACCTCTGTATCTTCAGCCTTTTTAATCAGTGCAGACTAAATCACACAAAGGTAATATTACAGTTAGAATGGCAGTGTGGAGCTGAACTATTTAACATTAACAGGGTTCAGTAACAGATGGGACAATATCCTCAGAATGATACTGTCAAGTGAATGACTTACCTGACGCTCAGGGAATTTAGGCATTTCAGCCAGTATGTCCATTAGGGCTGCACCTTTCCTGCTTAATGCAAAATATTCTGTAGCTCGTTGTTGTATCTCAACATCAATGCAGCTCTCATACCTATACAATTGCAATTTTAGTTCAAATAATGCCAAAAACATCAAATACCGAACCTAAAAGCTGAATATATGAGAGATAAATCTCACTTGTTGAATATGGTCCAGATTTGGTTTTGTAGTTCTGGGTCAGGGGGCTGACTGTGCATCAAGATCTTAGCATAGGATGACAGAAGGATTGGAATGGTTGAAGTTCTGAATAAAAATGCACAATTTTTAGGTGTGAACTGACTGAAAACAAATACATTTACTGTGATAAGGACAATAGTTAATTGCTCTTACGATACGGTAGGAAGCTTCTCATGTATGATGCTAAATACTTCCTTTGGACTACATCCAGGGCGTCTAGCCAAAAGATGGCTGTACTCTCCTAGAAGATAAGCGCTGACCTGTAGCATGCATGCATTAGTGCCAAAGTATATGGACTTGAGCCTTTCCTGAATTTTACCTCAGATATTATTAGTAGGACCAATGCATGTTTGTACTAAAAACCCACCTTAACCATTGTCTCATGAACAGCAGGCTTGTCAAGATACTCCCTAGCTTTGGCTGCTGCATAAGGCTGATCAAAATTTCAATTCTAAGATGAGGATTCATCAAATCAGCATAACTACTATCAACTGGATGGACTATGCCTACGGAGTATGCTTATTACTTGTAGGTCTTCATTGTTCGTAACAAACTGCACAACACGGAACCATATATCATCACTGACAAAATCTCCTGCCTTGTCAATCAACTGAAGGATGACATCCACATACCTGCAATCAATATAGAAAATATTACATGCAAATATAACTTATTAGTCATCATCCAACAACATATTAATAATTTTAGTAACAAAACCAAGCTGGACTGACAAATGCCCTGAAATTCCATGGAGATTACTAATTGATGAATAGTCACACTACAAAGAATTGTTTAACTTTAAATTCTGAGGACATATACGGAGTACTAGTGAATCTGCCCATCTTATAAAGCAATCTCTACCGGCTGCACAATGAGCTTAAGATGCTACAGCAGTTACTTTTCTGCTTTGGCACAACAGTGCAAATAGTTGAATATACAATGGGTTGGTTGCCAGAAAGAAGCATAAAATTTTGTCCACAATGATGCAGAAATAAATGCAACTAAGATATAGCTGGTTGAACATTGACATCCTCTTAAGAAATTGTTTCACAATTAACTTCTTGACCCCTAAAAGGACCATCAATAAGCATCTGGATTAGTTTCAAGCAGTTATATCTCTCCTTAACCAGCCTCCTGGAAAAATAATTTTGCAAAATTCAGTGAAAAAATTGTTTAAGTAACACATCATCAGGTCATCTCCTGCAAAAGTGGCCAGAACAGCTCAGTTAATCCAACTCCAACATATCCATTAATCTACAGAAAATTTTGTTTCAGAAGTAACATATATTCCTTTTATCCAAAATCATTGTCCTTCTCATTGTTTTTCCAAATGCACATGCATTTTTCATTGTTCAGAATCATTTCTCATCTATGTCCTAGGCTCATATACCCGTGATCTACAAGTGCTTTGTACAATGCCCCATATCTTTCCAGGTAACTGTTCTTACCAAGATAAATCTGGAGCAAACTTCTCTGCAAGAATAGCAGCTTTCAGAGACAATTCTTCACGCATTGCAAAGTCTGCTGTGCTGAGATACTGAACATCAGAAAATGTCAGGCACAATAGTCATCTTACTACACTACAATTTCACACAATAAAATATGAATTTCATTCATGTAGTACAAGTAATCTACAAATTATTTTTACCTGCAATAGTTCTTCCACTATGTCTTTTGCATTTGAAACATCACACATACCATAAAGTAAATCAAGAGCACGACGCCGAATACTGTTCGAGTAAACACAAGTCAACAAAAGTAAGTTTGCATCATAATAGTTTGACCAGAACCACAACATATAGCTGATCTAATCCCATAGTTTTATCCCATGCTTGACTCAAACTACACAATTCTGACTCAAATTAACAGCTAAAATGAAGGAATATTTAATATGAAAGTGGAAATAGCTTCAGAATGGGCTGAAGTAACATCCACCAATAGCAAATCAATGAGCAAGAAACTACACCTGGCATATGGATAAGGACGAGAGAAGATGAAAGTATTATTAACTGTAATATACTTCAAATACCTGATGTCAGGATCTTTCAGTGAGGTTATGATCTGTGCTTGATGCCTTTTAATAATATCTTGGACATCTGTAACCATCAACATCCGAGTCATGTTCTCCTGCAGAAGTCCAACAGTACAAAATAAGGCAATCAGGTAGATATAAAGCAGTAATTACACTGAGACATCAAATATTAACAAGTTACATTTACAGAAATTTTTTTGAGTTACATCACTAAGGTTGGAAAAACGTCACAGAAAAAAGAGTATTTACCCTGACTTACCAAGCCAAGATAGCGGATATTTGGTTCACGGACTGCAATGAATTTTCCAAGGAGAGCGACGCACTGAGACATCATCTCTTTTTCAGCATCAAGATGCATCACCTGTAATTGAATGATTTAAATACACCATAGACAACACAGAGCTCATCAAAACGCCCAGAAGAACTTAAATGATTTGAGGATCTATGTGCGAAAACCAGACATAAAATGCAATCAACTAAATTTCTCATTTGTAAAGAAGATGAGTCCATGGCACAAACTACCTAAACTGAGAGAGAAACAAATCATGCTTTTCCATATTTTAGTATGTAGAGTTTTCAACTTCTCATGCATCTATGTGCCTGTGTGTGTGGGGTTTTCCCCTTTCAGAAGGATGCGAGAGAAAGGCACCAATCATCCACATAACAAAAGAAACCTTCGTAAGCACAAAAACTATGAAAGGTGAAGATCAAAGAAATTTTCATATATTTGAAAAGGTTTGTTTTCTTAAAAATTACTACATTAATAGGATTGCATGACGCTTATCTTCTTAAAAATAAACAATCCATAGATCTATAAAAATTCAAATTGCTAGTTGCCAAAAATTGTTGCACATTAGAAAAGGAACGGTGAGGAGAAAACGAAAGGACAAAGAAGCATAAATAGTGCGCACATAAAAAAGATATAAGTTCAACTAGACAACATATTTCTTACAGTGACACCTTTTCATGGAAAGAGAACTTACAAGAGAAAGTGCCTCAAAGAGAACAGCATGAGATGCATTGTTCTTATTCACATTTTTAACAACATCAGTTCCCATTAATATCCGCTGCAGGACCTGAAAACATGAACTTAGATGTAATTAGAATCAGAAACACAATATATCATTAAGTTAAATTCATTAAGCAGAGTCTAACCTCAAACAGTGATCTTCTTGTATTAGGATCTTCAATAGTTGGAAAGTACTGAAGAGCCCTCATTGTTTTAACCTGTGTGTCCAAATAGCAGAATCCATCAAGATACATAAGTTGTCAACGGTATCATCATCAATGAATTGCTAAACATGCCATTTGAGGAAATAAAGAAGTTACTACTAGAACAATAAGATCCAGATTGAATATGCGGTAAATTTTAAGAAATAGATAACAAACAAAAATATACAGACCTGAAGCCAAGGTGATGGGATACCATAATAAGTGTATTCTTGTGGAATATCCTGATTCCTGGCCAATCGCTCTAATATCTTCACACATTTAGGAAGACAACTCCAATAAGCTTCATGGTTATTTGATATTAAAGCAACAAGAAGACTCATAGAAGATGTCAAAACACCAAGATCACGTTCATCCAAGAGCTGCGCCATGCGATCCGCCCTAGAACATAAAGCAAAGGAGAAGTCAAATTTATACAGGTAAAGTTTGGAACATAATAGTCACAATGTAGCGATTAAACATACCAGCCATCTACATTTACAACATCAGGGTTTTTTCTAAACAAGCGCAGTAGACATAATGCAGCTTTCTTTCTCACAAGAGGTCTGCAGCTACTAGAAATCTGAAATCCAGTAAAAGGAAAAATGGTGTCAAGATAATATTTTAAGTGGATGCCAGTTAAGCTAACAACACTATGTCATATCTTACGATTAGCTTCTGAACATCTGGTGCTAATGATTCAGCAAATTCTCTCCCACCAATATTTCCAACCTACAAATTATGACATAAAAATTTTAGTACACAGGGTTGAAGTCCCGATGTCCTAAATTCATAATTGTGTCACACTTTAATGTTTTGAATACAAAATTATGTCGTGCAAACTCTAATGAAGCAATATGGATGAGAAAGGAAATGAGAGATGGGGCAAGCAAGCCTGCAAAGCACACATAAACAAGGAGACAAAGGGACTGACAGCAACCTACAAGGTTTCCTAGTGTTTTTTCCTAAATTCGTAATGATCATGCTAGATAATATGAATGTTTCCACTCTCACAGCTTCAAAATTTTAAATAAACAACTTCAAGATTCACAAACAACTTGGGTAACTTTAGAAAACGCAAACAGTGACATTATATTTGATTATAACAGATCATAAAATGTTGATCAATATTCACCAAGTCATATTCTACCAATATAGTGGGCAAAAAAAATGTTCTCACAATACAGTGAGCAAAAAAAAATATACCAATACAGTGACCAAAACAATGATCTACCAATACCAGAGCATCCCAATTTATAACCAATAGGATCATCAAGGAAATGTCAAGATCAAAACTAGTCTACCAAATGTATCCATACTAATGATAAATAGGTGGTCTTTTGCTTCGGAGAAAAGAACAGCAGACAGCTAGCTTTAGCAATTTAGAACGTATAGTAAACATGATATCTGTAAAACCTAAAATATACCAGTTCATCTAGACATGTAAGAATAAAAAGAGACATACGTTGATCATTTTCTACAAAGAAATATCAGATTTTCAACCATTTTATAGGTGATAATTTTCCGTTTATTTCTAAGGGTGCTCTTTGAGAAGGTAGTGACTATAAGTAGAACTTTTGCACTACATTTCAAATAAGACAAGTAGTATCCTAAATCCAAGGAAGCAATTAAAACCAACAGTAGAACCCCAGTTAAACAGTGCACTACAAAGTTGATAACAATGATAATAATACGCAATTACACAAGTAAAACAGGATGACTGCAATACCATTGTCAATGCCAAGCACTGAAAGGTTTCATTTCGACCTATGATATCATTTCGCACGGTATTTATCGCCAATCTCAAAAAATCATGGTTCTCATTGAGCAAACATGATGTCACTATGTAGCCAACCTGCAGCAATTAGCAGCAAAGAGGTGAAGAATTTGAGCCGTTTGTCCAAATAAACTTGCTAAATACATCAGAACAAAATTACACACTTAAGCATGGCATGAAAATTCAATTACTAAGCACCAAATGACGGTTATGCTACATATCTCCAAATGATTAGCTGCTAATGATCTTGAAGGCCTGAACCATAATACAGAATCAGGAGTTTTTCTTATTAGTTTCATAATGCTCAAAACATATCACAGACAGCAATCTAATAATGATAATGAAGGATGGAAAACTCTTTAACTAACTAGTTTTCATCATGTGATCAAGATAAATCACCATTGGTGTCATCGCCATTAGTTGCATTCTAGGAAGCCATAGAAGAGCAGATGATTAAATAAAACCCAAAAGAAGGTTACCTGCTTTTCTGGATACTTTGGTGCAGATATTAAAGAAACTGCTTCCATGTGACCGAAATCCACATCATAACCCAGCATATAAATATAAAGCATTTTCCAAACATATTTCTTCTTTTCATAAGGAGACAAACCCTGATCAACCGGAAAAAAAAAAATCCTTGTATCAGTAATTGCTAATGAGTTTACTGGTGAATCCACACAAGAAAAAATGTGCATATAGAGCATGAGCAGCTTCAATGTCTTAAAACCTAAAATAAAGAGCATGACAACTTTACAAAGAGGATTGGTACCAAAGTTATGGAGGTAAGTGGAACACAAAAGACAACTGCAGTAAATGTTCAATCTACTTAAAATGATAGATGAAGAGGACGCCAGAACTTATTGACCTAGCTAGTGATATGGATGCATTGTGGGAAGAACCTACGAGGCAAGTAACAGCTACTTACAAAGAGGAGTGTTTTATTAGGAGTCATAAGAGGACTGTTTTTAGTAGGAGTCTATTAGAGAAGTATTTTATTTTTAGCAGGAAATTATTATTTCTGCACTAGTTTCTGTTATAGTTAAGTTAATAAAAAATCAACTTAAATAGAAGTCTTTCAAATAGTCCTAAAACAGCTTGAATAGGAGTCTTTCTAGGAGTCCTAGTTTAGGTGGAACTTTTATGTTTCGTTGCCTATATAAGGCTATTACATTATGCAATAAAGTAAGCAAGAAGTTATCACAAAAATTAGCTTAGAAGTAGAATAATTTAGTCCAATCTCGGCAAGCCTTGTCCTTGACAAGTGCTGTCAGTTTTCATCATCAAAAATAGGTTTTGCGAGGAAGGGAACCAACGTAAATAAGGGAAAAGATATTAACTTCCCTGAGCATCGTCCTTGGACTCGATCCCAAGCACGGGCACATAACAATTTGGTATCAAAGCAGGAGTTCAAGGACGAAACAGGCCATTTAGCTACAGAGCAATCTTTGACATATTGACAGCTGGATCAGAGGATGCGGGCATTGGAGATGGGGTAGCAAGAATTAAAGGCTCAATATGCCGAGATTATCCTCATGCTTGCAAGGTTGGAAGGTGCAAAAGCAAGAGAGTATCAGGCACCATCGCCACCACAGGAAGACCGATGGGGGCAGTCGAGCAGGAACGGTGCTTAAATATACTAAGATAGAATTTTCAACGTATGATGGCTCGGTGGATTCGTTGGTTTGGCTTCACAGGTGTGAACAATTTTTCCTAAGCCAACAAACGGCGGAAGAGGAGAAGGTAAGATTGTCTGCCTTTCATTTAATTAGAGAGGCCCAATTATGGTTCTTTCAACTTGAACAAGAAGAACCAAAGATGCATTGGTACTCTTTCAAAAGCCATTGCAATATGAGATTCGGCCCTCACCTTAGTAACAACCCTGTAGGGGAATTGACAAACCTCAAATAGACAGGGAGCGTAGAAGAATATCAACAACAATTCCAAACACTGTTGGCTTGAACCATAGGGCTTCCACGAGACCTACAAGTAAATCTATTTACGGCTGGGTCGGTAGAAAGGTTGTGAATCCAGGTGGAGATGCAATATCCTGTTAATCTTGGGGCTGCAATGAACTTAGCAAAAGCATGCAAAAAAAAAATTACAATGTATGCAAATGCAATACACCCAAGGGGTAAGAGGCAGTCAAAACACCACCCTATGGCCATCTTCGTAGCTGGATAGTAGTAGTAACAGCACCATAGGTAAACTCGGGGGCGAAAAGCCGAAAACAACAACCTCTAGTATAACAAGTACTCCGCCCCCGATGGGAAGACGCTTCACCAAAACAAAAATGACTGAAAGAAGAGAGAAGGGGTTGTGCTACAATTGTGACGAGACTTATTCGGTGGGACACAAATGTAAGCGACTATTTTTGGAATGAGGTGGCAAATTTTCAGGAAAAGAGGAGGAACTAGTGGAGAGAGAACCTAAGATATCTTTGCATACCAACACTAGCATAACCTGAGTTCGAGCTTAAAGGCAAGCTAGATATCGAAAAGGGAGTGATGATATGGATGCGTTGTGGGAAGAACCTACGAGCCAAATAACAACTACTTGCAAAGAGGAGTGTTTTATTAGTGCAGAAATTCTAAACTATTGTATTTCACTCACACTTCATCAGTACATAAATACAAGTCTATATAGAAATAGAGGGGGCTATTCTAAGAAACTAATATCTTTACATAATATCCTAATATCTATACATAATATCATATCTAATTTCCTAACTATTTAGGAGTCAATAATATCGAGGAAAGATCCAACTGGATATTTCCCAACTCCCCCTTAAGCTGTGGCTTGTATATGTCATCCATAGCCAACTTGGTAACTAGAATATTGAATTGCCTCTTGTGTAATCCCTTTGTAAGAATGTCAGCTACCTGTTGTGATGTTGGAATATAGGGAACACAAATTAATCCTTCTTCAATCTTTTCCTTGATGAAGTGCTTGTCA
>JANKOD010000008.1:7451126-7463888 GCA_026284645.1 Erythroxylum acuminatum | reverse complement strand
ATGTTTGTGAATAAAATTGAGCCCAATTTGGTTATAGTTTGTGTACATTAAATAACTACAGTTGAGTGTATGGTTATGACTGGAAATGTTTACAAATTAAAGCGGGCTCAAATTGCCTTTTGATTTTCGCGCATATGATTGTATATAGTATACAAAAAAAAATTTATACTTAGTTTTCGACTGTATTCGAGCGCTCTAGCATGCCACCCTCGTGAGGCACGGGCTCGGATATCACCTACGATGTCGGGTTCGGGTCTTGCGGGAGTGGGGTGCTATATTCGGTGGCTGAAAAAACCCATTGGTACGATTACTGGGCAGCTTCGGAGGCCAAAACAATCCCTTGGTACGGTCGTTAGGTACTTTCGTTGGAAAAAATAGTCCATTGGCATTGGTGCGGGTGGTGTTCATGAGTATGTTATGAAGCTTGTGAACTGGGATAACAAGTTGAAAGCCATAAAAGTTGTGCTATGAGAGAATTATCTAATTTAGCAGGTGTTTGAATCTCTTCCATCTGAGTTTGATGTTTTTAGGACTACTTATTATGCTCAGAAAGACACTTTGAGAAAATTGTAGAAAGATGTAAATCACGTAGGGGTGAATAATTCCAGCGAAGATCCTGAGAAATCAAAGGTTTTTTTAACACAAAAACTGCTTCAGAAGTTGCAATGGAACCGACATCAGGAGTAAACTAAAGTACCGTAAAGTTAGACAAAGGTTAGGGAACAGACAGCTTGATGTTTAATCAGTGAAGCAAAACTTGAAATAGAGTTGTACGGGACGGGATGTTCATATTTTCAATTACTAGCTTAATTGTTTAATTAGAGGATCTTGTTTAATACGTGCGAGATTTATATCCACAGAAATATTTACTAATTTATATGTAAAATGAAGTTACCAACTTTCCACGAATAAAAGCGGTGAAAGGTGAGCACGTGAAAATTGATTGGGGCATGAGGCGGCTGGTCGATAAGCCTGGCAACTTTGTCATGTGAGTGTGACTTCTCCTGTTAGGCTGTTACCCTTCTTTCGTTTTTATTTTTTCCTCTATTATCCATAAAAGAAAGAATTAGAGAATTCCAATGTTCTCCCCCCACGACACTTCGGCCCCGCGTTGTCTCTACGCTCCAGTCCCAGAGGAATCCCGTCCTGCTTACATGTCAGTGCGTCAGCTTCTTCCTTCTATGTCGTTCTGAGTTCCTGTTCACCACCTTTTCCATGGTTGGAGCTTGTCAATAGCCGTTTACTTCTCTAAAATTGAGTCATTTTAAAAGTTAATTATTTAAAGAAACCCATAAAACAATATTTCCCTCCTCTGCCACAAATCATCGTCCCGTCTACCACAGAACACCATCCCGTCTGCCGACATTCAATTTGTTCATCCCACGACCGACAGCCCACCGTCTGCTTACCGTCTGCCACAATCATTCTCTGCCCAGCATCTCTCCCTCGTCCATAGTATGTTTTCTCCAACGATTAAACCGATCTGCCTGTAAAGCTATTTTAGTCAATTGGTTAATGTTTTAGGAAATTTGCCTGTAGAAGGACGAGAAGATGGAGGTTGCTGCTACTTCTTAGGAAAGCAAAACATTGATTGTCAGCTTTTTTTGTAATTCAAAAAACCGAGGTGTAGTTTCGTCGTCTCACTTCGATACTAATGCAATTGTTTTGTTGTGATCCCTTGCTGATTTCCACCATTAGTCAAGGCTAAATGGCCTATTTGTAATGAGTATTCCACTATCAATGTTTCGATACAATGCCTGTTACTTAGACTAGTTGCATTGTTATGTTATGACATATATAAGAGCTTTAAAGAATACTTCAAATGTTGCTTACCACTTTTCCATCACTTCCTCTACTGATCTTCCTTTCTTTTACCTATTCATTTATCATCTTTCTTCCAGATGAATGATGCTTGCTTATCCATTTATGACACTATCACTCTGTTTGATTCATGTAAGTTGTACTTAATTATTAAAAGGGGAAGTTGTAATAATGAGTTTTATTACAAGCATTGAAAAATGCTAACAAGTTGTTTATTTATTGCTCACTGTTGATGTGTTGATGTGTTTGTGTGAAAATAGAATAGGATTTGAAATGGATATAAACATTATGTTGTATGTTCGGCGCGATGGTTAAGCGTCTTATGCTGAAATGGTAAAACGTCACGAGGAGAGGTGCCTTATCCATCCAATTAATTATTCAGGTAAATGTGTTTTTGTCATTAATGCTTTGGTTGCTTTACATGTTTAAACTAGTATATGAAATGGTAGAATGTAAAGAGAAGTGGTTCTTTTACATGTCATTAATTACTAAATATATAAGACACTTCTTTGTGAAGAAGATAGCATATATCTAACTTATGTTGTTTGGCTCCACGAACGGGTCATTTGGCCTCTATTGCTTAAAATTTGCGCCTTATCTAATTTATGTTGTTTAGTTGAAAACTAATGATATAATTATTTGTTTGGCAAATATTGGTAAATTTTGAATTTTATTATATGGGGTGTTAGAAAAACATAACAACAATATATATGTCGGGTGAGACTAAAAGGAAGAAGGACATGGGTACTAATAAACTTAGCATGCTAATTATAAAAGAAGTGTCAAAAGATAAAAGACATAGAATAATATCTACGTTTTACAAATTTCGCAATAAGTTGACGAGAAGCTTAAAAGAGTTAAGCTTGCACGATGATAAGGCATGTTAGTAATGCTCAATTGTATGGAAGAATTGAATTATTGAAGTCTAGTATGAGTATAGTGACGAGTATCCTACAAGAATCTGATTTTGATATTGGCAATGACTTTGAAACCAAAACACAACAGAATATAAGTATAAATGATGATGTGTTATTCCAAGTTCCAAAGAAACAAGATGATGAAGATTTAATTGTTATGCAAATGACTAAATCTAGAGATGATTCAATTGAAGATGAGTTATTTGTAATTGACGATGAAGATTATGTTAATACGAGAACAAATAAGAAAAGATGTGCAACAAGACTGTACACAAAGGGTTTTAATGTGACAATATTGCGGATGAGGTTAGAATTAGTAGAAAGGATTGGAATAAATAGTGATTATCATAAAAATACCCAAAGACAAGAAAGAAGTTCACATGACTAGTGTAGTGAATACGAGAATAATGAAGATAAAATTCAATCACTAGTTTATAGTGATGATGTATGGTACGAGGCATCTGTTTCAAACAGGAAATATTACAAAGACAACAATATTTCAATAGAAGTATTGCTGATACGTGGAGTTTTGAGAGATCTAGAAGCATGCGGTATTATACTCAACTAATAGAGAGGTTGTTTTCGATAAGCTCTTATAAAAAAATTAACTATATAAATAATAAAAATATAAAATCAAAATCAAAATATAATAAAAGATAAATATTTAAAAAATAAAGTAATAAAAATATATAAGATAATAATAATAATTAAAATAAATAAATATGTACAAATAAAATAAAATATAATAAATATATAACAAGGTAATAAATAAAAATAATAAATAAATACATAAAAATGAAAGAAGACAAGTAAATAAAGAGTGAATGGTATTTTCTAAAAGTGTTAATTAAAAGAGTGATGTATTTTTGTACCGAAAGTAAACTTTGAGCAAGTAAGGAATCAAAAAGTTAAAACCTTGTAAAGTTAATTGAACCCTCCTTTACCAAGAAGATTTAGAAGGGCATATTGATGATTCAAATTTTGGAAAATGTTAAAACGAGAACCATCTTCATCTTGTATTCGCTTCATTTTTGTATAAGTCGCTTCTTGTCTAGTGAAAACTAAACCAGAATATGCAGGCATCTCATACAAAAATCTTTACGTAAGGATACATGCATAAAAAATGAAGCGGAAGCATAACCGAAATCAAGAACCATTTATACCTCCAGCCATTGCCGACGATGATCCTCTTGAGCTGTAGGTGTTTCGAATTTCTATCCTCTTCCAGAGCAAGCTCAATGGTGTAGCCTCTGATATTCGGTGAGAATAGGACCCGAAAACCAAAACCAATGCTTAGGTTTTAAAACAACACTTCATACCCTACTGTCCATCACAGAGGCTGAAGGTTGAGGAAGTGGGCGACAAACACACATGCGGGAGTTACGGGACATGATGAAGGGGACCATATACAGAGAGAAGGGACCATGTACAGGTAGGTAGGTTTGACCGAAAACCTTACATCTAGTTCATAGCGATCTCTTTCACACGATACATCGCTTTTAATCCAAAAGTAGAAAGGAAGGATTTTAAGTTTAAAATTGGTATGAAGTTTAAGGACGAGATGTAGTTGAGGGAAGTAATAAGGAACTAAGCAACTACTAATAAATATGATATTTTAATGGCGAGATCTAGTGTAAGAATGGAGATTGTTTATGAGCCATAATGTCCATTTTGAGTATATGCTAGTTAGATTGGAATTGAAAAAATATATATTGAATATATAGTATAATTGCATGAAAGTGCAAAGAAATAAGCAAGCTAGCATGAAATGGATAGCAAATAAATTCTTACACAAGTTTAGGAAGAACTTGAATTGGCTAAATTTTTAGATGATGGTGAATCAAATGCACATTAAATTATTTATTAATGAATTTGACCATTATGTTTGTTATGGTTTGACTGAGAATTTGGACAGCTAAATTACGGTTTGATTAACAATTTGGACATGTATTAGTTATGACAAGTTTGATAATTTGGACATTGGCATTAGTTATGCTTTGGCTGTGATTGTTTTTTCAAAGGTGTATTTGTATGGTTGTATGTTTGACTTTTACTACTACAGTAATTGTTAGTTACCAATTGGAAGAAATAGTTTTAAGGGATTTGGGCTAGGATTTAGAAAATTATGTTATCACTGTATTATAGCAAATTCCTGAACCCAACTTAAATTATTGAAGATTAAGATGAGTTTAAATCTGGTGAGTATGTTGCAATGAGCAGTACATTTTGGAATTGTGTTAATTGGCGAATGAGATGAATAAAATGTTGTTCTTATGATGCTTCTTCATCTGCATTTTCAAGGATACGCAACGCAATTGATCACTGTAGTCGGCACCTTTCTTATGAATGCAATACGATTTATAAAAGGACACGAAGGAACTTATTTCACTTCATATGCATTATATTATGCAACTTGTTGATGATAAATATAGGTAGCTCATCCTCACTTTTGGAAAAAAAATTACGAAATGACATCGTTTTTGTCTCTTCGGTTGAGCTACGGGCCGACTTGTACTCAGTCTGTGGCTCTATTGGACCGAATTAGTTTGACTTATGATCCGATTAATTCAGGTCAAAATCAAGTCGAATTAGGCCAAAATTGACATCCATAAACATAGGAAGTCCCAACTATGCTAATTACAACATTTTACATATGCCATGAGCTAGCCGACTTAATAAATGTGTTCAACTATTACCCATACTATATGTTTTTAGTGAAGTTGTTTACTTGTACTTTTGCGTAGATTGATAAAGGGACTTTTTTTTATATAAAATTTAGAATGAATGTTTGGGAAAGACAATACCGTTTGTGATAGTAATGACATAAAGGGCACGTAAGAAATTTCAATGTGTTTAATAAAAGGACGTAGTGTTGTAATTAATTGTTATCTTATTGGTAATTATATAATAAGCCAAAGTTTTTTAGCTACTAGGAAAAAAAGGAAAACGGTTGTTTCATAACTCTAAACTGTTAGTTATAACATTGAACCAATGGAACATATTGTCATAATTTATATAAAAAATTCAGCTAATAACTCTGGAAAACTATTAGATATATGAAAATGTCTAAATACTAGAGCTAAGTACAGCTGCCAAAGATATGTAATTTCGTGAGACTTTACAAAATAAAGATAAAATTACAATTATTATATCTATTTATATCAAAATTGCATTATTTAAATGAATTAATGTATATGCCAATTAATGTGTACACTTACCTCTTGCGAGCAATAACGAATCTTA
Source organism: Erythroxylum acuminatum (assembly GCA_026284645.1). Classification (NCBI taxonomy): domain Eukaryota; kingdom Viridiplantae; phylum Streptophyta; class Magnoliopsida; order Malpighiales; family Erythroxylaceae; genus Erythroxylum; species Erythroxylum acuminatum. The sequence continues at coordinate 7,457,907 of JANKOD010000008.1, read as the reverse complement.
TAGACATGAATCTTACTTTGATGCACAGAAGATATCTAACATAATTTTTTACAATAACAAACCTTCAACTTATGTACCAATACTAAATACCTACAAAACAACTATAGTTTGAATATTAATTAAAATTTTATATAATAATGATATCATTAAAACTATAATTAAAATACTTACTTTTATATTAATGCATTGATAAAAATGATGACCAAAATTAGCCTTATCATTTAATGTCCAAAATTTCGTCTTATTACAATAAGGGCAATCAATATAGAAAATCTAAAATATACATATAAATCACGACATAAATTAAAATGAAATACAATTAATATATCACATATAATAAATATTAATATTATTTTACCGTTGAACATAATACTTTCTCTAAAAATTGAGAATATATCATTTTTGCCTTTGCTACATCATCATAAGCATAATAAATAACATTATTCAATCTATAGCGATACCTTTACACTCTTTTTATGTCAAGTATACACTATGTGCATATAAGCAACGAAATCTATATATATTGTATTTCTATCCAAATTTGATTTAATCACGTTACAATACCATCACATGAATATATTAATACAAGGTATCACATACGAATAATATATTATACTGCTTTCATATTTTCTGACGCAACAAAGAATGTGCAATGGAGATTAAGTAAAGCCAAAGGACTAGGTAGTGATGGATAAAAAAATTAATTATATGGATGACCACTATATCTAGTGCATATGTTGAGATCAAGCCACGATGTCCACCTAAAATTTTGCTTTCATAAAAACATCATACCTTAATCACAATTTCGATCACTTTTGCAACAAAGACAAACTATGTGGTAAATAAAGAAAATGGATAGTTGATATCTCCGTAAAGTGTCAAATGTACCAATCTTTGTTGACCATCCTTAAGTCACTCTTTATTGACTAACCCTATCAGCATAGCAAACTACAAAGTTTTGTAAACTTATGGTCATTAACATTGTTTTGCTATCATAGCATGCCTCGTAAACATGAACTTTATCATGGCTATGTTCACTGTGTAAACTTACATTCCAAATTGTTGAAGTTTTAAACATGTTTAATGTGCTTGCCTATTGTGCTATGCTGGAATTGTAGAGTGTTTTATGCCCGTTCTTAATTTACAATGTCCATTATCATTGGGAGGAAGTGCAAGCCTAAGGTACGAATAAGATACAATGGGAAGTAACAACTCTACATTTAATATCATGGAGTCAAAAACTTTTGAAACCATAAATCAGTTAGAGTAACATAAAGACAAGCGAAAAGAAGCATAACTTTGGGTTAAAAATGTTAACATTTGAGATTGATAGAAGACAATAGAAAGTCAACCCTAGATAAACCACAAAGAAAGCGATGAAATGTAAACTATAAAAGAAGGAATCTTACAAGAGTTAGGGCTACAGATTTACAAGCTGGCAATATACCTTCTATAAAAGAACTCATTTATGAATAATATCATAATTTTTTCAATTTTATTCTTTTTTAATATTTTTATGCCTTAATACTTAAAAAATTATTAGAACCAAACATAAACACTTTTGCAATGAAATATGAACTAAAACATATAATGATTCACCAAAGTAATCTTGTTATTTTCAAGTCATTAGGTTGTAATCAATTGAATATCATAAATAAATAAAATTAAATATCCAAAATTATATAAAAATTCACTTCAATTATCTCACACTGCTACTATTATTACACTATAGCACTACTGGGGTCGTAATTAAGGCGACTTATTAATAGAAGACCAAAGTTTTGATTTGGGTTTTAGTTGTCGCCTTTCAGTGGTTTCGGGCACGCAAGAACATTGGTGTTCTATCACGCCATTAGATGGAAAAGTTGCTTTCTTTATTTATGTGTGTGTGGGGGTGGCTGGGTGGGCGTGTGTATGTACAGAGAGAGAGAGAGAGGGAGGGAGGGATAGAGGAGATTTCGTGATGTGTGTGTGTGTGTTAGCTTACACTATACATCAGGGAAGGGATGCTGAGAGGAAAATTCCCTATTGGGTGGCCTTTTGGTTTGCACCTGGTCTGCTTCTCGTTCGTTAGGAAGGATACCTTCTTAATTTATTGCATGTTGTTAAGCATAGATTTCGTCTTGAGATAGCAGTGAGATGGGGAATTTAGCTTTTTCTAATAATTTGGTGCTTTCAAGCGAATAGAAGAAAATGCAAGATAACCATTCTAGTCCTAAAATTGATGAAAGCGTAGTTTACGAATCTTTAAATAGCTTTAAAGAATTTGGAGCTTTTGACGATGATGAGACACAACTTCTTTTAGAAATACAATTTTGATTTTTATTGTTATTTTAATATTTATATTAGACTCATATTTATTTATTATTAATTCATTATATAATAATAGACATTGGTGTATTTTTATTTCAATAAAATATTTTATTTTACTTATTCTTATAAGTTTTACTTCTTATTTATTATATACCAGTTTTATAGTGGTTCACTACTGGTTGAACCTCTAAACCTTAAACCTTTCATTCGATCGGTTCAATGTCTGGTCCAGTTTTTAAAACATTGGATATAATAATTCAACCATTTCAATTATTGCAAGTGAAAACTTACATATTTCTGGAATCATCAAGGAAAGTATCTTTTAACTTCTTTATTGATATCATCCTGTGTTTTTTGGGGCATTAGCTCGCGTAACAATTCCTTGTATAATCTAAAAGCATTATTATGTATTTTAGTTGTGATCACCACTAACCTCGAAAACTCAAATAATCAATTTCAAAATTAACTTAAACTTACTGCACGAAAGGTTGAAACTCTTAGTAATTCAATAAAATGCAACCATGGCAGCCTCTATTTCTTCTTCTATTAACATTCTTCTTGTTGAGCGTCTATATGTTGGTCCAGGATATGTGAAAATGGATAAGTTATCATCAACATCACCCGTTTCAACCCCATTGTCATTACAAGGAACTTTTCTTTCTCTTGTGTGCACATGCTGCTCAAAATAATGTGAACAAAATGTACTTGCTTCCTTTACTAAATAAGTATTACATATCGAGCCTTTAACCTTAGCCTTGTTTCTAACATTTTTCTTCAAGTGATGCAAATACCTAAATTACAAATAGGGTTATTACAATTTTATGATTAAAACATGCTATAAGTTTTATTTAAATATTAACTATAATTCCTCTCAAACAGATACATCCACCGATATTAAACTGAACCAACAAGTTTAGCCTCATGTGTTAAATGTATGGGTAGATACTTCATGCAGTCAAAGAAGCTTGGAAGGAAAATCCCTTCTAATTTGCACAAGATAACTGGAATTTCCCTTTTTAATTTTTTCGTTTCAGCCAACTTTATTTCAGATGATGCTAAGCTTTTGAAAAACAAACTTAATTCTATTATAGCTTCATAAACTTTATTCGGTAGCAACTCCCGAAATGCAATTAGAATTAACCTTTGCATGAACACATGACAATCATAACTTTTCATCCCGAATAATTTGTACATCCTCATATCCACACACCTTGTCAAGTTCGAAACATAACCATCGAGAAACTTTAGACTTTTCAACCATTCAAACAAAATTTTCTTATTGTTTTTTGACCAAAGTGTAACATGCTTTTGGATATTTACTCGTGCAAAGATCTTTGTCTAACTCCTTCCTTCTACAAAAAAGTTCAAATCAGCTCGTGATTTGGCATTATCCTTTATCCTCCCTTCAATGCTCATTATGTGTTGAACAAATTGTTAAAAATATTTTTTTCAATATGCATCACATCTAGATTATGACGTATCAAATTAATTTTCCAATATGGAAAATCCCAAAAGATACTTCGTTTTCTCCAACCAAAGTTTTTACTAATGCTTCTATTAACTTTTTCAGCTTCAAGTTCTGTAACTTTCAGCAACCCTAATTCATCAAGCTCCTGCAAATATCTCTTCACCAACTTTATGAGAGGGAGGAGTTGTTTGTACCATCCTATTCTTAATGAACTTTTTTTTTATTGCGTCTAAATGGATGATCTGGAGGAAGAAATTATCTGTAGTTGTCAAACCAAGATGCTTTGGCCCTTTTAGTAAGATAAAACACATCATAATGATTGCCACACAGTAAGGGCAAGCCAATTTCCCTGCTATGCTTCATCCAAACAACATAACATACGCAGGGAAATCACTAATAGTCCACATCAATGCTGTTCTCAACAAAAAAATTTGTTTAAGAGACACATCATACGTCTCCAAACCAAATTCCCAAAGATAATGCAATTAAGATACAAATGGTTATAAGAATACATTAATTTATGCTTTGGATTTGTAGACCTTGGTACAATCACCATAAGAACATATATGTCTCATTCATACACATCCATAAAGGCAAGTTATAAGGAGTAATTATGATTGATCATGATGAATATTGTTGGCTGGATTGACCAAAAAGTTGGAACCTATCTGTCGACAATCCCAACCTAACATTTCAAATTTCGGCTGCAAACTCAGAATGGATATTATTGAAATGTTTCCATGCGAGTGCATCTGATAAATGACTCATTATTCCATCTTCTGTTCATGTTCATGTTCATTATGCCATCTCATGTAAGATGTAGTAACATTAAAGGCATACAGTCTTTGAAGTCTCGGAGTTGGAGGGAAATAATACATTTGCTTTCAAGGTACTAATTTATGCTTCACAGTACGCTTTCTAAGTTTGAATCTAGATTGACAAAAAAATTTGCACTCTTGAAATTCCACTTCATCTCCCCAAAACAACATACATCCCAAATTGCAACAAACAATTTTCTCAACTGGCTAACTAAGACCCTTAATAAGTTTCTTCATATTGTAAAAATTATCAACCATTGTATGATTAGGAGGTAACGATTCATTATCCTAAGCAAGAATTTTATCCAAACTTAGATAAAAAATATGTCCTTCAGACTTTATGTTCAATATTCAAGCAAGTGAAGATAATTGGGTCATAGTCTCACAATTTGGCCATAAATCTTGGTCAACTGGTTTTAGTAAGTCAAAAAGCTTTTTGTATTTGGGTTTAGTTCTTCTTCAAGATTTTTTATATTTGCCTAAGAGGTATAACCAACTGCATCATAAACCATTTGGGTGTAAGGATTTTCAATTGCACCCATATTATTTGTTATAAATCCAGTCCCCCTTCAAACCCATCTACATTTATTGATGAGTTTACTTCATTACCCATTGAGGTGTTACAAATTAATGGCTCTCCATGTTGTGTCCACTCAAAATAATTTGGATCAAACCCTTTTCTTAACAAATGGAGATTCATTTCATCAATAGGAAAAAAACAAATATGTTTGCACTTTTTACATGGACGTCTAATTTTTAGACCATCCATATATGTAGGTTGAGAACATGCATAGTCAATAAAAGCTTGAACTCCCTCAACAAACTCAAGATTAATGAAACCATCAGGTATTAATCGTCTATACATCCAAGATCTATCAACATTACTCATTTATGCAAAACTGTTATTTTAAAAAGTGATTTCATAGTTAGATATAATAATCGTTATGGTAGTATCCATATTAATATTACAAAAAATTTAATCTTTAGTTTACACATTAACAATGGCACAAGAAGAAAGCATTGTATTATAGCATATGCATAAATTTATGTTAAGTCATATGGCAGGGAAATATTTTAGGTTGTATGTGATGTCAAGTAATTTCAAGTATCTACCATTCATATCAACTAACTAATGACAATATTTAGAGAGGACTTAATAGAATTATATTGTTGCTTCATCTAAGCCACTATCTAAGCATTACATGATGGAGATGTGTACTTATAGATAAATAAATCATGCTTTAGAAACATTAAAGGAAAACCTATTTCAATGATTAACATGAATAAACATATAAATTAAAAAAATAAATTTGAAAAAAAGACAACAAAGTGAGTACCTTTATACTCCAGAAATTGAGAAATGAACACCCAGTAGTCAAATAAACCAGCAAAATACGAATGAAGTAGCATAACTAGCCAAATGAAAAATGCCCAGGAAGAAGTTATAACAAGTTCCTAACAGCAACCAACATAATCCAACCAAAAAGAAATTAGCTTCACTCCAACCAAATCAATAAAACAACAGCTGTATGAATAAAATAAAATCATATAGTCATTATTGAAAGAGAGGAAAAACTATTATGATTTATCAAATTGAACTCCAAATGGTTAAGTGGGCTTATATTAGGTTGGAATCCACTTAGTTAAGTCCTAAACAACTTAATTAATATATCCAAGGCATAATCTAAGGAGGCTCAAATAGATTAAATCTTATCAGTCATATTCATTCTTTGTGTAATTCACTACAAATATCAAAGACTGATAGCAGAGTATCTTATATTATACAGTTGGTAAGGGAGCAGTTCTTATGTTGGGAAATAGAACATAGTTAAACGAGAAGATGAGTCTTACCTGGTTTATACTCCAGAAATGAACACTCGGTTGAGAGAGAGACCTAGCCAAATAGTCCTTCAGATTTGGGATACTAAAATTTTGACACGTAGTGCACCAATTGAAATTGAAAGAAAGTTTAGATTTTGACACCTAGTGCACCAATAACAATAGGCTCATTTCACTTAATAGTAAAGACATCCACATTGTAATTCATGCATTTGGTCAAAATGAATTTAATAGATATCTATGTCTAAGTTGGTGTATGAAACTTGGCATACTCTAAAAATCACATATAAAGAAACTAACCAAGTTAAGGAGAGAAAAGTTACATGCTTACATATTAATTTGT
>JANKOD010000008.1:7405083-7422037 GCA_026284645.1 Erythroxylum acuminatum | reverse complement strand
TCTGTTTTTATACACTTGGCTGTCAACTGTTTGTTAACAGACTTTACACCGACACTTTTAACTTCTTCTTGGTTCTTGATTTACAAGATATCTAAGACACCTACAGGCTGTAAACACTATAGTTTAATTGTTGAATAGGTTGTTATCTAGAATTTTAAAAAAGAAGAGTTTTACTTGAAGCTTGGTTTAATTACAAACCAGATTTACATAATCTAAGTACTTTTGATTCTCTATTTTTCTTATGGTCTACATGTATAAAAAAAGAGACAAAATTGATAAAAAGTTCTATTTCCTTTTGTTCTATAAGTAAAAAGAGACAAACTTGATAGGAAAGTAAAAGCTAGGGAAGATAGACAATGAAAATTGCAGGAGTTAATAAAGTAGTTGCCACATATTTTACAATATTTTGATGATGACATAGAAGATGTCTCAATTAGATGTAGAAAGTCCTTTTCTGATCTTTATGAAATAAGCAACTGCTTGTTTTTGAACCTCCAAAGTTTAAAGAGGTGAAGAAAGATGATAAGTGGATCAGAGCAACGAAAGAGGAGGTTAAAATGATTGAAAAGAATGACAATTGAGAGTTGGTGGACGGACCTCAACACAAAAAGGTTACTAGAGTTAAAAACTAAACTTAATGTAGATGGTTCTATAAATAAAGTCATATTAGTTATGAAAAGGTATAATCAAGTGTTCGGAAAATTTTATTGTGTTCGAGTCACTATAGTCATGAGAAATTTTAGTGATCACCTGCAATGGCGGAGCACCAACTTTATGAAATTAATTAGCCGTGTTTCTTTCAAAGTATAGCTGGTTTCTTAAGGTTCTGACAGTGACTGAAGAACTGTAGCAGAGTAGATGATCAAAAACTGAGGTTACCACATGCATGTAACTCAAAGTGCATGCCTCTTATAAGCTACGACAGCTGGATGGACATCTCAATAAGACACGCTACTTTGTTTTTAGTTGGAACTACTGCTAATTCTTGTTTTAATATCACATCGGACTCTCAGGAGTTAATCTCTTAGGTTGGTACAAATTGCAAGCTCACCGTTTCACTCCAAGACCTTTTCCCAAATCTTGTGAATTGTTGCTGACTTCAAACGTACTTCCTCCTTTGTAAGTGGCAAGCTCTTGACTAGGTGATCAAAGAAATAATTAAAAGGTTTCATCTCATTAGGTGCTTATGTGAAACGTCCGGAACACTGTATCCTTCAGCAGATTTTGTCAACTAAGTCAAGTTTGTCTCTCACTATAAATTCCACTTCCAAGAAGCTATACGGCATCACCATTTCACTTTCGCCACATAACAAGGGTCTTTGTAGTTCACTCTTTTATTCACACAGAACAAAAAGAGGATGAAAAATATGGCCTTTTCAAGGTGTATTCTGTCTTCTATTCTTCTACTTGTTTTGGTGGTGTCTGCGGCCAATGCTCAGCCCCTGGTTCCAGCGTTGTTTATATTTGGTGACTCAGTAGTTGATGCAGGAAACAACAACAACATTCACACCATTGTCAAAGCAAACTTCCCTCCTTATGGAAGAGACTTCAACCACACAGCAACTGGCAGATTCTGCAATGGAAAACTCGCCTCAGACTTCACTGGTACAAGAGCTATTAAAATCCCACCAACAGTCTTATTCTACGATTCACCAACTCACTTCTTCTCCTTTTCTCTTTGGTTCATAAACAGCTGAGAACATCGGTTTCACTTCATACCCGCCAGCTTATCTTAGCAAGGAAGCTCAAGGAAACAACCTCTTGATTGGAGCAAACTTTGCCTCCGGTGGTTCTGGTTACTATGACACCACTGCAAAGATATATGTAATTTCAGTGACATTACTTTTATATTAAACTCTCATCTGACAAGTCAATTTAGGGTACGATGCCCACTCATTGTGGACTACTAACGAAACCTTTAATCTTTGCGTGTGGTAGAATACAATTCCATTGAGTGGGCAGTTAGAACACTTGAAGGAGTATCAAAAGAAGCTAGTAGGAATTGTTGGGAAGGCGAATGCTTCAGCAATAATATCAGGGTCGGTGTACCTTGTGAGTTCAGGGAGCAGTGACTTTGTCCAAAACTATTACGTCAATCCTCTTCTCTACAAGTTCTACACACCTAATCAGTTCTCAGACATTCTCATAAAATCCTACTCCCATTTCATTCAGGTAGTTTCTAATTACTTTTCTTCTATTCGTTCCGTTTGATAAAAGCATGTTATTGAAACAACGTAACGTGTCTAGGGCCTATATGAACTTGGAGCAAGGAAAATTGGAGTAACAACATTGCCCCCACTAGGATGCTTGCCGGCGACCATAACCATATTTGGAACAGATAGTAACGAATGTGTGGTCAAGTTAAACAAAGATGCAATGTACTTCAACAACAAGCTTAATGTCACATCTCAAATCCTGCAAAAAAAGCTTTCAGGCGTCAATCTGATTGTCATGGACATTTACCAACCTCTCCACGACCTTGTTACAAAGCCTGAAGATTATGGTAGATACATTCTAATATAAATACATAAACCTATGAGATTCTCTATAAGTGATTGGAATTAAACTCTTATTGGGTAAATCCAAGAAAGTTTCAGGGGAGAATTAAGTGATATATAATTTGTGGTTTGCAGGATTTGCAGAGGCAAGAAAGGCATGTTGCGGAACAGGGTTACTGGAAACATCAATATTGTGCAACGCTGACTCAGTAGGAACATGCAAGAATGCTACAGAGTACGTCTTCTGGGATGGTTTCCACCCATCGGAAGCTGCAAACAAACTAATAGCAGACGATCTGCTTACCGCTGGCCTATCCCTGATCTTTTAGTTTTAGGAATATTTAATGGATTCTAGTTACTATATATGATCATTCTATTACAACTACCATGTCCTAAAACTTGCTTGTTCTTTGTAACGTTGTATGTATTGCTCTGTAAAAGCATGATTCAAAGTTGTGGAGATTTTCCTCTTTGATTAAATCATATAAATCAAAGTTTTATTTATCGTGAAATCAAAAAGATGTACTTTTTCAGTCTTTCAACAACACAAACCACAGCATATCAAAATTTGCCCAACTAGCCCAGCCCTTAGAGGAGTGGCGTTCGATTTCCCGTGATTAGGTGCATTCAAGAGAGTTTAGAGTTTCTCGTCAAAACATAAAAACTGCAGTTTTCCAACTAAAAAAGTCAATCTTACGGGTGAGTTCCAAATTTCAAATGGCAGCCCAAGTCCTTCGCTTCGACTCTTCAGCCTAAACACATTTATTTCTTTGTGACGAAAAAAACTTGTCCATAAAGCTCTGTCAGATGGATTACAGCTTAGCGGCGCTGAAGGTTTTCTGCGTCCAACTGAATGATGCCCGCCAAACACCTTCGCAGAACGCCTTCACTCTGGGCGGCATTCTCTTCCAACGCGCCTGGTTACAGGGCGTTTTGGTCTCCAACGACGGCCGTCTATTTCTCGATGACTCCACTGGTATTATCGAGCTTTCCCTGGCCGGCGAATTCCTCCACCGCCGCTGGGATGTAGGTATTGTCCCGACTACTCTTTGGCACATTTCATCATGTACATTGTCTGTATTAATTACAATAGACATTTTTCATCTTACACGCACAGGAATGTATGTGATGGTTGTTGGTGGTTATTTTGTTCGTACCGGTGACAACCCCATGATCAAGGTGAAGGCATTTTTTTTTCGCGTTCCTTATATTCCATTGTTGTTCCAATCATCACTAAATAATTAGTTCTTTCGCAATGAATGTTTTAAATCCATCAGGTTCATAAGATGGTTGATCTTTCAGCATTTCCAGATCGAGAAGCCATGTGGTATCTTGAAGTTATGGAAGCATATAAACTTTTCTATCAGCCTTTGATTGAAGATTTCATGTGAGTCTCCGTTCTTAAAATGGCCCCACATGTCCAGATGCTTCATTGCCCGAGTTGGTTTGTTCTTTGCATCATGCATTTTGTCAATTTACATCTTCTTTGGTTTCGTTTCCTTGGGAAAAAGACGAGACTTCATGGTCTTGCTTGACCTCTGAAAGGAATGCTCAGTTTGCATACAGTCACAGATTCTCACAAGTATGCCCTTATCTTTGCTCTTGCTTTTTATGGTTGTATCAGATATCAAACAAGCTTTGGTTGCATGATGAAATGTGGCAATGTAATGTTACTGGTAGTAATACAAATGCTTAAAGATTACTGAAACCAAACAAATTCTCTTCATTTACAGATGCTCAATTACTCAAATCTGTTACAAAGCAGATGGTGTTGGTGAAAGAACAGGCTACATACTAAACAAAAGGTAATATAATACCTAATACACACCTTACTGTTAAAATAAAAGGTCACGGTCATTTTAGGAGTCTTTCTAATAATGACTGTTGAAACAAAAAAGAACCTGGTTGGGCACATATGAGGATTTCAATTCCTAATACAAAGTCTACAAAGATCCCCCCATGAATTCCTCCTATCAAAACCTGAGATTTCTGGATATAAAAGCAATTGCAGGATGTTTCAAGCATTCATTTTCCTAAATGTCAGCAACTGTGGACCTGGGAAAAAGGGCACAGATTGTTGTTACATTTAGAACATTATTGCAAAACCCCAATTTCTGTCGCTTTCAAGTATAAGTCGCATGTGAAAGGAAATTGCATTTATAGTATCAAATGAGATGTTTGCCAATCCGCTCGTTATCTCATGGCTTTCTTGCCATTTAAAATAGGAGGAACCTAGTAACTGTAGAGAGCAAGAGATGCAGCTTACCTAATATGTTTACAGCAGCAATCCAACAATCTACGGACATTTACGTCATCTACATGAAATTCTTCTTCAATACGTTCCCTTCCCTGCTCAAGAGAGTCCTTTGAAGTGGTCCACTGATTTAGAATACTGATTATTCTTTGAATCTGTAAGAAGTAAAGGAAAACATGGCACTGCAAAACTGCTTTGAAACAGGAGAAATATAATACAAAAATCACAGATTGTTTGGCCACATAGAAGCTTCTTAAATCAAAGTTTTGCATTGCTCACTCCAAGCTAACAGACTTCAAAAACAGGATACAGCTATGTGTCTGGCATTTAATTTTGAGGTAGAACTAGATGAGTTATTCGATTCTCCACTGAGATTATCCAACTGCTGATCAAGAAGATCTTCCTCAATCAAGTCAGATTTTGCCAATAGAACCAAGACGTACTGATGCAGAGTGGATAGATTCATCTCATTTTCCTTGATGCGGACAAATAACCTTGCCAAAATGCTCCAGAGTGCGCTCCGTGCTTCCAAGTCATCCGAAGCAAAAGAAAGTATATCAAGGAGGCCTTCTAAGAAAGGCAAATCTGAACATATCCCAAGTGTCATCTCTATCTCAATATGGGGTTTGATATATAATTATGATCCAAAAAGAAAAGAAACATTTCCAGTGATATGAAGGGATTACCCTGAGATATATCATATGTTAGATCTGGTACATCCGACAGAACATTCGCAAGTAAAACTGCAGCCGTAACACAAGAGCTGGCAACCTGCAGTAATATTTATTGTTACTAGACTTTTTACCTGTACTTTGTACAGTATTTCAAAAATATATTTTGTTATGTAAATTCACCTATTTAAGCCACATTAAAAATGAAATAAAAGTAGCAAAAATTAAACATAAGGATTACAGAAAGGAAACAAAAATACAAAGCCTTAAAACATTCCATAGAAATAAAAGCACCACATCATCAACAATAGATAACAAAATATATGGGGAACAATCTTTAATGCTTCTCCATGATCATCACACGAAAATTTCACAACTTGCAATTCAAGCCTAAATTCTTTTCTATGGTCCAAATACTTGAAATTAAGAACCACTAAATATTCTCTGGTTTTTATAATAGGGTCTCCTGATGGATAACAATTGAGATCATTTTTATGATGATCGAATAATTAATATTTCATATTGCAAGTATTTAATAGCTTTATTTGGTAGTGAGATAGGTAGTTTTGTGCAAAATATGTCCCCACTTCATTAAAACAGCCGCAAGTTTAGTTCCAACATACTAATTACAAGCAATGAAAATACTCAAAAACATTGACAAAAGGAGATTTCCAATAATTCTCCAAATGGGACATACCTCAACCTTGTCTGGCAGTTTGACCAATTCACAAACTATATTAAAAAGTTCCCTATTAGAGCAAATTTCTTGGGAATGTCCTTCTAAAGTTGAGAGAGCTTCAATGGCACGAAGAATCATGTCAAAGACAGAGTACCTGAGGAAACATAGATTGAGCAGCAAACAGAAAAGAAAGGAAAGTGCAAATATACGTGACTCTTAAAGAAACAAAGAGAGTATCAGGTAACATGAATATTCAAATAAAAATATTAATCTGACAAGCAAGTTAACCAATAATAAGCATCCTGTCAACTAATTCCAGGCAATAGGCACAGGATACACCAGTATTATAACGCCATTGATATACAGGTATTACAAGAAGAGACAAATCAAATAGAATAGAATAATGTTTAATATAATTAATATTTACTAAATTATTAAATAATTAACAAGAATTTTGTACAATTAATAATAAAATAATATTAAATAACTTGGATTAAATATACCATTTATTCATTTGAACATCAAAAGGTTAAGGTGTAAGTTTTCAACTGCATAGTTTGTGGTTAGCTACGCCAGCCTTCCAATCATTTCTTCACAGTTTAAAATAGTTCCAACAGCCACTTCCACTATTAGCACAATAGAGAGCAAAAACATTAGAATTCAGGAAAGAAGAGTTTCAGAAAGTTACCAAGAGATGAACCTAGATAAAATAAGTTGCCAAGAGATAAATTCATCTGAGGTCAGAATTCTTTACCAAAAGCATAGAACAAGATATCTATATGAGCAAACCTAAAACAAATAATGTGATCAATGTTTTCAAAAAAAAAATTAATGGATAAAATTTTGTTATAATAGAAACAACAAATTATTCATCAGAAAATAGTAAATTATTCATGTCCAATCTTTGGATAAAATTAAAATTATGTCGTACCTTTGAGAAACTCTTTCACCAGTTAAATTCCTCATTTCAAAGGCTAAGAGATTGATCAATAAGCTTGGTAAACCAAGCCCCATCAACGTTGAAAGAAGATGACATGAAACTTCGGCTTGGCTCTCAAGGATAGCCAACAGCAATCCTACAATCTGTCAAATAGGAAGCTCGTTTAGCTATAGGATAAAGCAAAAACTTAACTGTTCTATAAAGAATTACATATCATTGGGGTCTTCTTTGTGTATATGTCCAAATGCAATAATGAAGGTAATTAGCAAGGTTCACAACTTATCAAAAAAAGTTAAAAGATTTAATTTATTAGAACCTGATCAATAAAATTATTAACTGATCCTACATGTTGCAATTAACAACATGGAGAAGATCACATAAAGCACCATAAACTTTGTTCAAATGCAGAGGATATGTTTCAAGATTGTGCATCATCTAAAAATTTTAAGTATTTGTTTTTTCATTAGTTCATATCCATCCAAGATTTTCCAAACAATCAAGAAGCTTGACTCCAATAATTTGGTATCAATGACCATTTCCTAAAGTTTCAATCTAATGGCTATGAGGAAGTCCGGGAAGAGAAATCCAACTTCCTTCAAAGTGTTATCTTCTTTATGTATAATATTACAAATGTGTATGATTAGATTAGCATGAGCACTTATATAAAAAATAAAATAAAATAAAAACCATACAAACTTAACTTGCTTATATATCATCTGTTTGACAGAAGGCAGATACAAAATCTTGCACAGAATTTTCAGTTACCTTCTCGGACAGCTGTGCATTTAATGTATTTTCTGCTATCCACATAAGACGACCCAGAATATGCTCAGAAAGCAATGCTTTAGCCCAAGTATTAGATTCACTGCCTTGAAGACCCAAAGACAAGAGCCTGTGTCAGAATAGAATGTGTGAAAAAGGGTATAAAGCAGGAGTAAGAACAAAAATCAATTTGTGTCCCTTTTCCTGAATAATCAAATTGTAAGTGATAATAAATTAAGGGTTTGGATATTAGAAATAGAAATTAAGGCTTTAAAATAAAAACCCACAAGCAATTCAAAAGACTTCAATGAAAACTCTAAATGCATCGCATGATAGCAATAATAAAAGTGTTATCCCTTCACATGTAGAGAGAAGGAATGTGAACAATTTCACAGGTATTGAAAAATCTATACACAAATGGATGCCCTAGTGTGATTTGTGTAATGCCGCATGAGAAGTAAACCTTCATGTTCTTGCAATAATTAAAAGAAAACTCCAAGGACAACGTATTGAATGAAATGGATAAAGGAGAATAAGGTGAAGAAAAGGAAGAATGTCGAGGAACAATTTAACATAAAGCAGTATCATGCCTTTTCAGAATAAGGGATAAATTTCTCCTTAGAACTAAAATTTGAGAGAACAGTCCTTGGTTAGCATCAGATATGACGAGATCATAATGGCAATATAAAGGTCAAAAAGAATTATGAAACAATCAAAACTTGGATACGTGCAAATTACCGACACACTTCGCAAAGGCATTGTGTGTCATCTAAAAACAATTGATCAACAATGAGCTCAATCATCCCTTCTGTGGAGACCATACGCTTCATCGGAACGTCATGGCAACCTAAGTTTGCAATAATGCCAAGGCAGATTTCCTGAGAAAGAAGAAAAAAGGAAAGATACAATCAAACCCAAAGCATCAAATCTCAGAAAACTAATTGAGTAAACCTCACCGTGAAACCACACCAAAATGAGGAAACAAATTCCATAGATCAAGAGGAAATAATGAAATTGAACTTAAAATCAAAAGGATTTCAAGATAGTGATAATGAGCCTTACTGTAACACGTGCTGATTGGGAAACTTTAAGGTTTGCCAAAAGCACTTCAAATACAAGGTTTTGCACCTGGATATGAATATTTAGGACATTCCAGTCAATGAAACTATAAAGATCAAATGATAGTTTGCCATAACAACTAGCAAGGTAAAACTTCTACGCATTTACTAGTTTCACTAAAAGCCCATGATATTACATCATTTAGTAAATGGCGTTCCTCACTTCACTTCCCCAATCATTGCTGAATAGTGGATACTGTGCCTGCCTGTGAATTCACTAGTAATTTTCATATAGTTTTTCCAAGAAGACGGAATTATTGAGACTCAAACATAGATTTGCTAAGCATCAGAGATGCTAGTAGAAGTCCTACATGGGCTTCATAAGAAAAACACATATGATCACGATGATGGCTTCAATGTTAGCTTAAGCCATACTCCCAAAATCAAAGGGCATAGAGCTTGCAATGAAAAAGACGAAATATTGATGCAAGGGAACAAAGCTTAGGTAAGTACCATTAGTAGCGCATGAGTTGGACTTGCAGCAAGATCCCACAGAACACAACCATGCTCTTCCCAAATATCATATTCCCCTAACAAGTCTCCATCTTCTCTTTGACAAGAAGGTTGATTGACATCCATATTGTTAGGCCCATTTTCTTCTCCAGAAGGAGGCAATTCACTTGCTTCCATCCAGCTGCTATTGGACATCTTATCATGGCTGCTTTTGCTCCCCGTGTCGACGGGGATAAGTCTTCGTATCAAAGAAATCACATAACTAGGATCAACCGTCGTTGATACATCAAACAACTGCAGCAATACAACAAATCAAAATTGATTTTTTCCGCACCACCCACCAGTAAATGCCTCAAATATCGAAAATGCAAAGCCAAGCAACAAAAAAGGGAAAAATTATTTGTTTACGGCAGAACAGTTCAATTACCGACTTATGTTGAGCAAAACGAATATGGTAACCTATTCCCACAAGCAAATTTCTAATATTTTATGTATCACAAACCCTAACTTCATGAATAGGGTTAAAGAAAATAGAGCCGTTGGATTGATGTTGAGACCTCATCGGGCGGAGGAGAAGGGTGGTGAGTAGGTGCGTCAATTGCTTCTCCTTCTCCTCCTCCTTCTCGTTCTCCTCCAGGATTTGGTTTCACATCCAAGGCCATTTTAGATTCTTTTTGTGAAAGTTAGTGTGTTGGAGCAGAGTCTTGCTATTTACCAACTCGGCAGATTGAGTTGACAGTAGCACTATTATTCACTCTTTATAATTTTATGTTTTTATATGCAAGGCGGCGCTTACTACTAACCTTTCTTTTCTTTTTTCACATTCCCATCGACATCTCCACACCCATCTCCATCCATCGTGATTTTGTTTGCATTAATAATTTTAATGGACATCTCTTCAGAAGAAGTATTTGGACAAAAAGCGAGAGATGAAGCTCCAAAGGAATTCAGTGAATAAATCCAATCAAGGTTACCAAAAAATTGGACGAAACAGATATCTTTCAAACACTCATATTCCTATTTACATCTCCGCTCAACGGCATGGGACTCAAAAGAATGCAGTGTGGAAAACCAAACAAAAAGAATGGTAAGAAAATGTAGCACAAATCAATGCCCCATCATCTGAAAGCTTTAGCTCAAGTTCAGGTTCTCAGGAACTGGAAGACCCTCAATTTCCATCACCAACAACAACAACAACTCCAGCTTCCATTTCCCCCTTCTTGTTTCCAGACTCATCCACAACAACTGCTTTAGGTTGAATATTTGGAGTAGAAGGCTCAAGCACATGAAGGCTTGAGGTTAACCATGGATGATTAAGGTAGTCTCCTGCAGTTGCCCTCTTCTCAGGTGCAAAATTCAGCAAGGGAACAATGAATTCAGTCATATCAGTTGCATCTTGCTCATTGAAACTGTACTTCTCCATAAGCACTTTATTGAGCGGCCAAAACCGCAATTTACGGATATTCCTTAAATCTCCATGTCTGGTGAAGAAGTCTTGGGAATTTCGACCGCCTAATGCAATCTGAAATGATTATATCACAAGAGTAAAATGCCAGGACAACCGTAGAAAACATGTCGACAATATGATTCAGAAATTTTGAGTTAAATAGCAGTTGACAATTGGCACAATTAAAATGTCTCAATATAATATGAGGCAAACAAAATTGCAAATGAACTTCTCTTTCTTTCTTCCCGAATTCTAGATTAGCATAGCATATGTTACAGTCTCACCCTCCGTGGAATCACACCAAGAAGCTCCATCATCAATGCTAGATGGTCCTGTAAATATCAATCAAGGAGGTTAAAGAATGTCAGACAGGATGTAGCAAAAACCTCTTCATGTAGCATAAAAAGATACTGCTAAGAAAAAACAAAGCATGAAAGTGTCTTGTGTGACCATACCTCATTCTTACCATACTTCTCACCACTCTGAGGATCAAAAAGTAAATCACCAGTAGCCAACTCAAAGCAAATGCAAGCAAAGGACCATAGATCAGCTGGAGTCGAGTATCTTGATCCAAGAATGACTTCCGGACACCTATACTGTCTAGTCTGGATATCACTTGTGAATTGTTTGTATGTCCAACAAGCATTTCCAAGATCAACCAATTTGCACCTGGCATCAACAGCTGCCAACAGTTTTTGCCTTGTGGAAGAAGAGTTCCTCCTCCTATCACCACATGATTTCAGGGAAGTATCCTTCTTTTCCTCACTCTTTTCCAAATCACCATCAGAAGAAGACTTGATTGGCTGTTCTTCAACAAAATCATCACTCAACTTTGCATCAACAGCAGAACCTTCACGGAAATATGTCTTGGGATCGGCCTCATTTTCCTTAGAAACTTCCTGTCCTTCAAAACTCTGAGCTGCCTTCTTAGCCTTCTTTTTTATCTTCTTTTTCTGATTCTTTGTCAAACTACCATTTACACTCTTACTTTCTATGGGAGAATGACGTCCAGCAGCAATATTGTTATTCTTGCTGGCTGGAAGGACAAGAGGCACACCGGAGTTATGGGGATCTTTGGAGGGATTAATCATTGATATAAGCAAGATATTCTCTGGCTTCAAATCAGTGTGAATAACTGAAAGCCTGTGATGTAAGTAATCCAAACCTCCTAAAATATGAAAACATAGTTCTTTAACTTTGTGTAGAGGTACCCCTCGATAATCACTATATTTAATGAGGGTTAAAAGATTGTCTCCCAAATACTCAAAAATCATGCATATGTGCAGTCCGTTGGGACCCGAATGCTTAAAATGGTCCAAAAGCTTGACAACACATTTTCTATCATCTGGATCTCCTTCAGCAACCTGTTTGAGGATCTTTATCTCATCCATTGCAGCCTCAGTATAGCGTTGAGCACTCTTTTGAACTTTTAAAGCTACATAACACTACAAACAATAAACTTCTAATGTTGGTGAGGAGTTAAAAGAAGAAAAATAATGAGAAATGCATGAATCATTTTCACAATGAAACGAAGATAAGTAAATATTGTTTCCCAGGATGATAATATAATACAGTAGATAACTTGTAACTCTTAGAAAACTCTTAGAAGAGGCTTACTGCATTCTGTTTCTACTCCTCTATTCTATCACCAACCAGAAACTGAAACAATTTCCTCTGTTCTCACTCACAACAAGCCAATAAACCGTAGTGCTTTATGTTTAATTAAGGTTTCTCCTTCCATTCTCTCTAAAATCTGCCTTTGATCGCATTATCTAAAAGATCGAATCTTTTCTTTGTCTTTTTGAAGGAACAAAATGAACTCTTTTACGCACATTATCTAAAAGACAATGTTTTTTTATTATTATTTTGAATGAACAAATTGAATTCTTGAAAATAGAAAACATCAAACAAGTAGAAACACAGAAATCAAAACATTTACTCATTCTTCCCCCAAGCAATGTCAGCTAAAATACACACAACAACACACGTACACACACACAGACGTACCGATCTCTGAGTGTCCCAAGCGAGCCAGACGGTGGAAAAATGACCCCAACCAAGCTTACTCTGCACCACGTAACGCTCATTCTTGAATGTGTCTCCAATGGCAACTGCATGGTACCCTCCTCTCCTATAATCTTTCTTCCCTTCATTCTCCGACTTGTAATCACTTTCCGAGCTCCTTTCCTCCTCCGCCATCATAAACTCTTAAAAAGAGTTGAAACTTGGTAACCAAATTGTACCCAATTTTGATGAGCCCTTCTTTGTGGGATTGAACCAGACCCCAAGATGAAAATTTTCCAATCTGGGTTAATAGAACGACCAATAAAGTTTTTTCTTTATGGAATACAAGCAAGCACACTCTAGTGAACAAGAGACAGCTGTGGAGAAGCTGCGGTGGTTCTAGTCGTTAGACAAAGGTTAATTAGGGTTTTTGGTCCCTTGCAACTCCCGCCGGGAAATTGATGCCCTGGCCCTTGCATTTTGTCCCACGTGTCGCCTAACAATCCATTGTTGGGACCTACATCCTACGTGGATTTTTATTTTATATAAAATAATTTATTTTAAAAAGTTATTTTAAAATTTTGACATATATAATAGACGTGAGATTTTTATCTATTAAGTAATTAAGGAAAAATTAACTTTGTGAAATGAATTGTTAAGGTTTTAAAAATTGTCACTTAATTCAAAAAATTTAAAACTTGTATATCTCAAAAATGATCATTTCTTTTATATAATAAGAAACACTATTTTCGTATTATTATATTGTCTAACTTTAATAATTAAGATAATATAGTTAAATTATTAATTCAGGAAATATTCCATGACGTCATTTTTACATTTTTGTAATTATACAATTATACATATGTATGGTATTACACTAATGAAATAGCAAGTCTAAAGTAAATGTTAAGTCTAAAAGCAAAAACTAACATTTAATTAAGTAGATATCACTTTAACTTTGATGTTTTTTTAAAATGAGATGAAATTTAACTTGTAAATTTTAAAATTTAGCGTAGATGATTTGTTAATAATTAACTCCTGCTGGTGTACATTGCTTTAATAATATGTATTCAGCTTAGTTTACCGATTCTCATACAACATTTAAGGGTGTTCTTAGTCTAATACCAAATTTGTTTGAAGGAGGCCACGGCGTCGTGGAAAAGTGCAACGAAAGCATCTATGCTTCCATCCTTTAGGAATGAACGTAGAAGAAGCAACATTCCTTCAGCTGGTGAATGAGATGGCAGAAATATGTACGGAGTGCCTCCACCGGAATCAAGGTCATCAAATGGCAACCTCAACCAGCTATCCACCTCCATATTTGGGCACAAAACAGAAGCGTAAGCCTCCGTATGGTTCCAGGACTTCCTTGTCTACCGTCTACTCTGTTTGCTGCAAATTAAGTCAATGAATGACCTGAAATAATTGTTATTCACTCTTGCAATTGCGTCGTGAATGAGCTGGGTTGCTTACGGTAAAGCTCTCTCAGGAGGTCCTTAATTCTATCTAGCACTTAGTATTGTGAAATAGGGATGGAATCCAATTTCGTGCAGTGAAATAATTACGAAATTTTTTTATAAATTGATTTCTCAAAAATTAAGATCAATTTAATTCTATAAAATGATTAACACATTAATTATAATAAAATTAAATTCGTACTTTATTCTAAAGCTTGATCATGTTCTTATTGTATCTTTTGAACTATTTCTAAAATCAATTCGTCTCAATTACCATAGTTGCATAAGTGTCTGGTCTCTAACGACATTCAAAGAATAAGTTAAGAGAACTCTGTAACTCTTAAAGAGAGGGTTAAGCAAGAAGTGATAGTTCCATTAGAGCTTAAGACTACTTATAATAGGTTTTGGACATTTTAATAATTTAATTGAAATTAAATTCTAATTTCAATTAAACCTTAATTAGAAATGCAAATAATTCTAATTAAATATCAATTATGCTTCAAATAAGATACAATATCATATATGGGAGATCTATTAGGTTCTCAAATATGTTGACAATGATTACAAATTATAATTCTAATTCATAATTATAATAGATAAATTAAAACTCCTCTTAATTCTTCAATTAAATAATTTGTAATCATAGATCAAGATTGACGTCTAGCAACCGGTCATAACCACCCAAATATTTAGGAATGTTAAAGTAGTTTGACTTAACCTTTTCGTGCATGATTTTTTGTGTATAATTCAATCATTTCATCATACAATGTTCTGATTAGACAAAGCATGGAATTAATGTTTACTCTTTTGAGTCCAAACATATTAGTTCTCTGTCATTATCTATCGATTTAATTAATGACATTTGTAAGCTATTTATAAAGTGTCATTCCATCTTGGCCAATGATTTACTAATCGAGAACAACAGAATATTCTCCCTAATTACTTCAGGATGATGAATATTATCTTGATCACACAACTACCTCCATATAGTTCATGCTACATCTAATGACTATCGATTGACCGACCCATGGCTAAATAGGTCATAAGTAATATCAAACATAGCAATCTCCATACAAGATAACTTTGGTGACCTCAAGCCAAATAATCACTTATATAATCATTACAGTGGGAATTCCATAGACATACAACTAATGTTTCAAATGGATTTCTCATCTCGAGTCTATTCAGTGAATTTGTTCTTTAATAAGCACTCACACGTTTATTTAAGTATCTCTATACTTTAACCTATGAGTTCGATTACTTCTTTTATAAGGAAAAACATAACGTGTGCTAGTTTTCTTAAGTTCTATTAATGTTTAGTCTTAATAAAACAATGACTAGAAATAATTTAGAAATAATAGATAAATGTAATATGAATCTCATAATTATAATCTCATTATAATTTTATTTGCAATATACAAGTATCTCATAGATTTGACTATATACATTTAAATATGTACAAGATAAAGCATATCTTTAAATAATTGTCACTAAACTACAACCAAAGAAATTGGTTGGTTGTAGGGCATAAACCAATACTTAGAAATGCCTAGAGCCCCAAGTTGCCAAAATATTCATTGGGTACTCTTGGATTCATACGCATTCGACCATTTATTGATATCTTTTTAAGTTGTCTCTAAAGGACTAACTCCACGAACCTTTTTTACAGACCTCTAAAGACGAGACACCAAGCTCTCAAAAGTGCTATAAGGTTTGCCATTGTTAGCTCCATTGCTTTGGGAAGCCTAGTGTTATCTTCTGGCATCAATGTTTTGATCCCACATTGGTGGGTTACTAGTACCAGGTTTTATCCCATATTGGTAGATTATCAAACGGTGAGTAGTTTGAGAGCTATAAAAAGGAGCTTTCCCACATCGAAAGTTTATGGGTTTGGGGGGGAGGTTGGTAATTATAAAAAGGAGCTCTCCCCTCCTATTGTAATCATCCTAAAATTTGTATCTCTTCTCCCATATTAAATAAAAGCGGGCCATTTGAGTGGTGCTCTGGAGACATAGGCATAATTGTCCGAACTCCGTTATCAAATTTTCGGGGTGCGTTCTTTCCTTATTTCTTTTATTCCGCATTTATTATTTTATTTCTTTTCAAGTTGTAGTATAGTATTCAATATTATTTGTCGTGTATATTTGTAATGTTGTATTCAATTTATTTGGGTGTATTTACTATTTGTGTGTGTACACAGATTAGGTTGTGATAAATATACCGTACATGTAATTTTTGTCTAGGAGATCGGGTTTTAAGTGGGACCGTTAGTGACCCCTCCGCCCTTGCATGGAATTTTACGTGAAATGGTAATACTGTCTAAGGAGTCCGTTTGACGGTCTTTCCTGGGTATTGTTTGTAAACACCCAGTACCATCAACGGGACATGTTATAAGCCTGGTTATAACAGGGCTTTGACATGTTATAAGCCTGGTTATACCACTTGACATGTCAATCAGCGGGACATGTTATATGGCTGTTATAAGTGTCATTCCATCTTTGTATTATATGCTCTTTTAAGCCCTGTGCAGGCTGAAAAACTTTTAAGATTGCTTAGAGAACATAAGCAAGCAATTGGGTACAAAATTTCAGACTTGAAGGGAATCAGCCCGTCTTTCTGCACACATAGAATTCACTTAGTGGATGATGCAAAACCTGTGATTGAACATCAA
>JANKOD010000008.1:7379761-7397810 GCA_026284645.1 Erythroxylum acuminatum | reverse complement strand
AAAATTTCTAATAAAATACTATCATGATAATAGAAGTGGCACACTAACTATTAAGTGGTGCACTAACAATTAAGTGGGTGGTGCACTAACAATTAAGTGGCACATCATTTCTATCTTTTATAACACACTTCACTAAGTTAATATAATTTTTAAAAATTAAACTTTTTTCAAATAAATTTTAAATTTTAAATTAAACCTTTACGTAAATTTTAAAATCAAAACATATCTTTTGTTTACTTACAGATTATACGTGTTCACCAAATGTAACAGTGAAAATGTTCATTCGGATTTTGTTTGTTACTTAACATTTAGTTTAAAGCCATTGATTTCATTTTCTATCGTCCTTAACAAACATTAGACCAACCAAACCGAATAAAGACCAAATCTGCAGACCTTAAGCAGAAGATTTGCTGGACAGAGTAGGTGATGTCCCGTGCAGAGTATTGCAGTCTTTGCAGTTGTCTTAACAGCTTCAAGCAATATTTGGAAACTGGAGACCTGTCAGCTCGATGAACTCACTGTCCAGTGACATTTCAGGAATCAAGTTAACCGAAGGTTCTTTTATTTTGAAGTTTTTGAACACAACAAAAGCTAGAGCTTACTGGGTTCAAAAAACCACAGTTTGGTGCGTGTCTCTACACATTTCCTTGTTCTTCACAACTCGGGTTGGTTGCAGGAAAGTTGAAGCTTTTCTGTGTTGGCTATGGATCAATCTGGGCGTCTCGCTATTAAAGTGAAGAATCAGGTGTTCTCTGTCTACCTTTCTTCTTTTCTTTGTTTTCTTTTTCATATTAGTTCTTCATGTACCTTTCTATTGTTGGTTGCAAAACAAAAAAAAATTCTGATTTTGATTCTTGCTATCTGCTGAAAAATATTTTAAAAGTACCTGGACTCTAGACTGCTTCATTGGAGTTGGTTGTTTTGTCTTTAGATCTTTTTTTTTTTTTTATTACAAGGGAAAGGAAAACAAAAGCACCAAATGCGTAAAATCTAAGCCCCTGCGAAGGGGTCTATTGTAAAAAGTTTATTGTTGGTCTCGATAGAGTGCATCCAAAATGTTGCACGAAGGTTTCTGAAGAATATGTCAACCCTTCGTTGCACCAAAGACTAAATGCGATAAATGATTCGTACATTGATTCTCTTCACGATGTATATGCTTTAGTTGCACTTCTCACTCTTGATCTAGCAAATCCCAAATACCTGCCACTAAAATTTTTTTTCAATCAGATCGTTCCGGACGGAAGACAGAATATTAATGATGTAGCTTTTCCTTATTCACTAAGAAGCGTTATACTAAACTTTCGCATTAACTTCAGTTGCCGTAGATGTACTTCAGTTCGTTGACTAGACTTACTATGCTGTGCAGTATAGCTTACTTTTATCATTATTTTAGCTTTGCTTGTTGAAACTTCGGCTAGGTCTTCAGTCTTCCAAATGTCTTGGAGTTTCACGTCGACTTGACAGACTTTCAATCTTCTCTGATTCGCCATAAAATAATAATAATTTTGCTTGTACAGAGCCAATTGGAGTCGACAAGCTAACAACGTCGATTTTGGTTTTCCGTGTAGGATGGGAACTGTCTGCATTACATTGTGAAGGCGGACACTCGGATGTACAAGGTCATGCATGCTTATTGTAAGAAAAAGACATTGCACTCTAATACGGTCCGGTTTTTATACAATGGGAAACGAGTTGCCAAGAATCAAACCCCAGCCAGCGTAATCTTCTTGAATCACTCTAATAATACCATTTTCAATTGCTAATCTGTTAACTGATTTGTTTGTTAAATGTAGCTTCAAATGAAGAATGGCGATGAAATTGATGCCATGATGCACATGAGTGGGGGTGGTGGGCCCGGTGGCAGCCATAATGAACATGAACACATGATCGGAGGCACTAAGCATGAGCAGCCAAGGTTATGCAGGTAGAAGGTTAATGCATTTTTGTTTAGACAAAGAGTGTAAGATTATTCTGCTGTTAGAACAGATATCATGTAAGATATAAAGCTGCTGCTGATGGATTTTACATCTAATGAATGGTAGTTCAAGTATACAATATATTTAACAAAAGAAAAACAAAAAGGAAGAGCCACAGCCTATCACACACCAAGCAGCCAACAGCTGCCACCAAAACAATAAATACAAAGGCACTGCCGGTTAGTACTAATATGGCCGGCAAGAGCCCTCCAATGGTAGTATAATTATGCTACAAACATGTGTAACCACCAATCATATATATGTGCAGAAGGAAAGCCACAATTGATATTAATACTTTGCAAGGCAAATCCCGAGGTGAATTGTTATTATTCAGCTCTCCTGCATTTACATATTCACTCTTCCCAGTACCTGTTGTCGTAGAGACATTTACTGATGTTGAACCTGATAAATTTCCCACATAAAGTGTCAGAATTAAGCAAGAGAAAACTTGAAAGAAGTTTGCAGTAGCAGGTAGCTGCAACTTACAATCATAATTAGCCCATCCAATTCGTTGATTTGCAATATCATAAACGAAAATTTTGTCTTTCAGAACAAGATCTGCGTAAGATAAACACCATTTTTTTTTTGTATACATAAGCACAAGCTTGTGACAAGATTTAAATAAAGAGGAGAGATATAAGTAATGAAAATGTCAAAAGTCAGGACAGCCTCAAAGAAAGAGCTTGCTGTTGAGGTTCTAAGAATGAATATATGAGCTTCAGCATGGAATTATCTCGGTTGTGAACACCAAAGTAGGGTCGAAAGATACTGATGGGATCATATGATAAGGATATAGTAATATTCGTATAAACATTGTTTTATGGAGATTTTATGGCAATGGGATATTCCACACTAATGAGATGAAACGCAAAGCATAGAACATGCAAATTCACAAACTAACAAAAAGTTGAGCTAGATGATCTATGGAAGAGCTCAATTGAAAGAGAATTCTTTTCAGCATTTTTATAAAAAGAGGGTAGGTTCATCAAGAACGAGAGGAATTCAAAATGTTTCAAATTCCTACATTTGACTGTTGAATAATAAAAGCTGCACTAGAAGCCAAAAAGTTAAATAGAATGTCGACTAGAAGGTAATATTTTCTTCGACTGAAACTTTTGGTTTAAAGTGCTTTGGCTTGTATCTTCAGTTAATATCCACAAACGAGTAAAGAATAAAGGACAAGGACAGACAGTGAGAAGATGAGAGAGATTGGGGCTGTATACCTCCTAAAATTGTTATTCCTTGACCCTGAACCTTTTGAAAACCGATGCACCAAACCGCAGAACCGCCCTGTGATAGCAATTAAACCATTCAAACTAGACCAAATATTTTCAACACATTTAAGACAGAAGCCTGGATGCAAATCATCGCTGTAGAGATTTAGAGATGGTGGTTCAAAAGAAGCAAAGGTGTTCACGAATAAACAGAAATTTTTTGGTCTGATAATACACAGATAGAACTAATGCAGTGAATTTGACACAAGGTCGAGCAATATTAGCATGGAGAAAGGTTTCCAAAGCTAAAATTTTTTTGGATCTGCATGAGATGCACTAATGGAGGTAAATTAGTGAGGACTTTTGCACACAGTTGGGAACATATGCATCAACAAACATGGTGTCAACAAACAGTTTAGTAAATCTAGGGTAGAATTTTGATACATCCCAACCATTATTCAAAGGTCAACTAGTTCAATATAAAAAGCACAAGATGGATATAACAAATTATAAAAACCTTGAAATCAAAATGAGAACTTCAATGCTTAAAAATCATTACAATAAATTTTACACTTTATGGAGACAAACATCTCATTTAAATTGCCATACAATGCAAAAAAAAATTCCACGCCAGTACACAAAATTCATGGCTAGTTAAGAAACTCACAATAGAATTTTGCTGCAGAAGGTAGTCTTGAGGATTCAAAATCATGGATGCACCATTAGCAAAGTTGAAACTAACTTGAGGAAATATGTCATTGACACTGAGCACAATGTAAAAGCAGTTTGAGTTAAGACAATTCTAGAAAACAGCAAATCAAATGGAAGATAAACCGAATATAACAGAGTTAAAAGAAAACCTGGACGTGATCAGATAACACTGATTTCCTTTGGAAAGAACTGGACGCACAGATTGTGAAACAACATTTGTAATCTGCTCCAGATTCTCAGGAAAGTTACTAGAGAATCATACAGGTATGTATATTCTAATCTATCCCAACAGTTTTTCCATAACAGCGTGTGAATTTTGTTAATTGAAACATACAAAATGATACATTGCAACTTACAGCACTAACAAAAGAATCATAAGCCTCTTCGGCAAGGTATGCCAAGGTAGTTCCAGAATCAACTATCGTCCCTGTGTTACTTGATGTAGCGAAAACTGATGGATTAATAGCTAAAGTTTGGCCACTGACAGATATGCTTTGCAGGTTCAAATTGTAATGAGACCTGAAATTTGGATTTCATGGACTACTCAGAATTGATGCAGTACACCGATGTATGAAACAAAACGTTGAGTTTGTACGTTTAATCTACAAAATGTGATCAACCAAATCCAACAGGCTGAAGAATAAAATAGATGAAGAGAACAACGTATGCAAAACAATCTGACACGTCATTACTACATTATTATATTCTTTCAAGGGCAATGCCGTTATAGCTGTTGCAAGACTTCAACTCAGGAGTCAAGCTTGATATAGTGCTCCAGGAAGTTAGCTGTCCTAGCATACGGATTAATATCACTGTGACAGCATTGGTTTTGCTTGCTGGTGACATTTAACAAAAACCATCATACTGATCTAAAAGGCATAGCATGGAAAGCACACTTTTTTATCAGCACAGAGTC
The DNA here is from genome assembly GCA_026284645.1 of Erythroxylum acuminatum. Taxonomy (NCBI): domain Eukaryota; kingdom Viridiplantae; phylum Streptophyta; class Magnoliopsida; order Malpighiales; family Erythroxylaceae; genus Erythroxylum; species Erythroxylum acuminatum. Next base: position 7,392,993 of record JANKOD010000008.1, on the reverse strand, counting down.
AAAACTGATGTGAGGGCTCTCCACACACCATATACCTAGCCTGAGTAAAGTTACAGTCACAGCCTGGAGTATTCACCAGAAAAATGGGCTACACTTACTTGATTTGGTGCAATTTAACCTCAAAAGAACTGATCAAGAGCTTGGTTCGACAATGAATACTCAAGAAGTACATGCAGTGGAAGATAGATTAAATCATATCTACAAGAAGTTAAATTCTACTTTATAGCAGTTATGAAACAAAAGAATGAAATGCATGTCCTTATCAGAATATCATAAATTATAGAACAAACTTCAGCCAATGTCCTATCACCAGAGACAAGGTTAAGTTAATCAATAGCAAAAGACAGACAGTGGAAATAGTTTCTAATTCTTGGAACAACTGAAAGCAAGCATGAGAAGACAACATGGATTTCACAAGAAAAATACAATAACAAATTCAACTTACTGTGATGGGACAATTGGAGTATAAACAATATTTGGCTCCACAATTTCTCCAAGAACCAATATACCACCACCACCATCATCTCCTTTCAAGCAGTGGGAGAAGACTCTTGGTGTTACTCCTTGTGAAGCAAGTTGGGAAATAATAGACATGTCCTGTTGCCCAAATCCAAAAATCCCATCAACTGCTCTATCGGATTTAGTTAAGTCTCCTGTCTGCAACGTGCTACACCTGTTTTAAAATACAGCATCCATGTTCTTGAACTCCAATTTGGAAATAAAACATTACACTACGTCTTAAGATAGAAAAACTTCCAAGAGCTCACCCAAACGTGATGGGAGCTGTAGAATTATTAGTCAAAGACCCACCAAGAATGGTATCAAAATGCAGCAGATCAGACACGTAATAGCCTGATGTGCCACTTCCATCACCATACTGGAATGTGTAACTACATTGATTGCTTTGCGAAGAACATGCAGAATCTGATGATTGAACCCCAAGACTGCACCTTTGGTCTGAACACGAGATTAATGAAACTGTTGATGAGCTCTCAGGTTCAAAGAAGTTGAGTGGAATCTGTAACACAATAAAACTGATGATGTTAGAAAAACCTCAGCATTAAATGTATATAGAATGCAGAAAAGCTAAGGTCAGCTTACTTGAAGTCCACTTGAGACAGGGCAACCGTTGCATGAGCCGCAACTAACCCACAAAACATCACTCCCAGTGTCAATCTGTACATAGAAATCCTTTGGAGGAGAGCCCAGTTGCACTTTGGTATAATATAGCCTACGGCAAAAAAACAAATAGTGCAAGGAAGAGAAATTAAAGTGACCAAAAAAAGTTCTCCTAAGAGCCAAATATCACATAAATCCTGCTTTTTGTGGAAATAAACTTCAGGAAAATATTTAAGAACAACGTTGCTTACGGTAGTCCCCTAAACAGAACTGTAAAACTGACCACGTGGTCATAAACATAAAAGACTATGAAGAAAGCAACAAAAAATAATCATAACTCGCCCATTAGAAAACGTAGGTTTGATGATAAAGAAGATAAAAATGTAAACTTTTGATTTGAAGCTCCAAACTTGGCGAGTCATGATTGGTTGGAAAGAAATAACGAACCCGAATATGGCATATCTCCCAAAGTAAGTAGTTATAATTAATGAGCTTTCGCAGGGCATCGGAATACTAAGTAAACGAATTAAAATCTCACATTCCAAAAAGAAACTCAACAAGCTCAAACGAAGAATGCCCACTGTAAGTCGTGAAAAATGACAACAAAGCCAAATACTACCCATTACAAACTGAAACAAAACCCAGAATTCAATCACCAAAACATCATTTTTGAAAAAAAAAACAAAACAAAGAAAAAAAGCTGTGAGTTACCCAACAAGAAAAGGATCGAAAGTCCCTTGGACAGGGAAATCAACGACCCCACCAGCGGACTGCAGCATTCTTCCATGTCTGAAACGGTCCCGCTCTCTCAGCTGACCCAGCTCAAGCTTGTGACTGGCAGGAATTTCCCTCTGCAGCAGAAACGTTGCCGGAGACGAGCACATAACCGCCACCGTCGGAAAGACAACGGCGGAGATGAGAACAATCGCCGTAAAAGCCAACCCCATTAGTCTAATTTTCACTCACAAGGCCTTGTCTTTCTCTTGGTTTTATGGATTTGCTTTGCCTTTTGTAAAGTGGGATTGAAACGAAAGCGAATAAACGGTCAGATTTGGTGGGTCGGAAACTGGGAATGATTCGAAAGGTTAAGTACAGCCAATAAAAATACATGCGAATATAAAAAATAGCAGACCAGAACAGAAGAAGAAGAAGAAGGAAGAGGAGACAGACAACTGATATCAGAGTTTGAAAACATGAAATGGATTTGCGTTAACGTTCCAATTATTCTACGATGTAAATAAATATTACTCCTCCTTTTTATGTATCGCAACAGTATTATATTTTGTCACCATAATTTTTAACATAAAAATGCAATGATATGTCATGCACAGCACAGCTGATCTCGAATCTTGGATTACAAATCTCAAAGATCCTATCCTTATTCTTCTTACCTTGAGAAACGTTCATAGTAACTAAACATTAGGACTACCAACCGTAAAAACAAATTATTATTTAACCAATAATCTAATCTAATGGATTGCAAGACTATTCTATATGGTTCAAGTTGCAGCTTAAGCAATATTTAGGTTTTTGGGTAAATAATATCAATAAGACCCGTCTGTTTTGAAAAATGATTTAGGAATAGCACAAACGTTTTTCTTACATGTGTCATACTCCATCAAATCATGCTTCAAAAGTAATATGTTGGATGGCCTGCCACTAGAACGTGCTTTAAATTGTGAAAGATGGACAACATTGTTTCCTTCACATTTGTAACATCCAGTTATATGGATAACTAATTACAAAATGTAAAATTATTTTAGAATTTTATTTTAAAAGTATATTTTTAATTAAATGTAAAAATATTATCATAATAAAATTTAAAAATATATTAATAAAGACTAAAAGTCATTAAAATATCAACTTTTTATATAAAATATTAAAAATACTGATTATGCGTTCTTGATATACAAGCATTATAAATAAAATTATAGAAGTTAATAGTTATGCTAATATTTGGTGTCAAATATTAAGAATAATAATGACTATTTTTTACTTATTTTTATTAATATGTGATTGATTTTGTAAATAATTGATTAAAATATTTTATATTATTATTAATTAATAAAAATTTTGTATTTAATAAATAAATAATTAAAATTATTTTTCACGATTTAATAAATTATTAATTTTAAATAATTGTGTACAATTTTTCTTATAAGAATAAAATTGAAAACCCAACTTATTTATGATAGAAAATCATTGAAATAAAATAAAAAATTTAATATTAATAATATCTTAGAGGAAAGTAAATAAAAAGTTTCAGTTGAGACGAAGCATAAAGAAAAAAAAAGTTATAATTTTAAATTATTTAAAATTCATTCATTCAATTCTTATCTTATCCATTAAATTGTATTGAATTAAGTTTTAACTCTCGACCTAAACGAGCATTTAATTCATTTATTTGATATCTTAAAAATATAAATATGTAAAAATACTCATCTCATAAAGTTGATAAGATTTTAGTAAAAATTATTTATAATATTTAGATATTTATTTGGTCACGTATCTATAAGGCTTATAGATATTTGCGCACGTATCTATAAGGCTCGCTTGAATGGATTGAGAAAGGGTATTGAAATGATTCCACCAAAACATTCCTTTAATAAACAATGCATGGATATGGACCCCACTTCTTTTGTCGGGCCCCATAAGAGCCAATCGATCCCAAATAAAAAGCCTAATTCACTTCACTTTTGCACACCCCAATGCACAATTATTTCTCAATTTTGACCTTTTGTGGCCCTTCTTTTACAATTTCTTTAAAACTAATGCAGTCCACGTTGTGCCTGTCTTTACCGCCCCCCACCTCATTTACATTGAAATCCTCCTTAAACGCTAAGGTTTTGTTTTGCCTCGCTTTTCCTTGAAATGCCTATTCTATCCTTGCACTCACGTTTTCCTTTAAGAGTACGGAGTTCAAAGTTGTACTTACCTTTATAATAAAAAATATTTATTATAAAGATAGTTGAGTTACAATAAACCAAGTAAATCGACGTCCTTCTTTTTAATAAAAAATATTTATATTAAGTTTTTATATTTAATAAATAAAATAGTATAATGCAAAAATTATGTCCATTTTATAAATATAAATTAAAGATTGAAAATTTCAATTAATTTAGTTGGCCTTTAAAAGCCTAACTTTTTAATTCAATTTTTAACTTTTTAATTCAATTTATTTTAATAATCTTTGATGTTGAAAATTTATTAGTTTATTAATTGACCAATTAATTTTTATAAATTAATAAATTATTATAAACTGAAGTATTTAATAATTTTTTAATTAAACTTTAAATTTTTTATGGGTAAGAAAATTTTATTTTAATAATATTTCAATTTAACTTTTTAAAATATTGAGAAAAAATTATAACTTTAAATAAAGTTTGTCTTAATATATTAAAAGATTCTTTGTTATTTGGGGGCTATATTTGGCATTTTGAGCGATGGGAGGTGTGGTCCATTCATATGCCGAGAAAATGATTTGATCAGTTGGCGGCAAATGCAAAGCGTAGGATAAGGCGCGGAAAAGTAGAAAGTACCGTCCCCTGTTACGGAGGCACCGTTACACAAATGTGGGCCCCCATAAAAGGAAGTCAAATACATTGTTAGTATTTAAGAAACTAAAACTATTTGAAGATAACACAAACGGTTGAATCATTTTCGATTACATAATTCTAATTGAGGGTTTGTTCGGAGATTAAACTAAAAGTTACTGTTTTAGAATAATCAATGAACTCTCGTTTCATGCTACGTGTCTTGTACGTGTTTATATATGCGTCATTGCGTATGTATTTCTCCCTATGACCTTTTAATTTTTGTCTATGTCTACAATATATTATGTAACATTTGACCGGATATCCATGTTTAGTAAAAATTAGTGCCATCTTAGGATTAGAAGTTTAATTATTAACTTGAAGGAGTATTAAGAATAAGATTCTAGATTCCACGAGTGTCAATTCTAACCAGTTATAAATTGACATATGCTATTAAATAAGAAAAGTTCCGACACCTAGCTTTTCACAACCCGTAAGGAAAATACATTTTTAAGTTGCACCAATTAGATTTGAGGGGTTAGGTAGTATTATGTCACACTCGAGAGAAAAAAAGAAAAAGGAAACTCGGCTTCGATTAAGCTTAATGTTAAATTTATACTAGTTGAAGTCGGCTGTTTGAATTAGTCTCAAATGATATTGTGAATAATCTTCTGGAACTGATGACATTTTGTGATTTCGATAGACAACCCAGGAAGGTTACCTTCGTTGTTGTTGGGTTTTCTTTATCTGGTAAAGCGTGTATGACTTGTGCACTAGATATGCCCTTCTCTTGCAAACAAGCTAAGCTAGTGCACTAGATATGCCCTTCTCTTGGAAACAAGCTAAGATATCTTATATGCTTGACGTTTTTATTTTGTTTTACTGTGAATGTTAAGACTTGATGTGGAGAATTTCCTTTAATGACGCACCAAAGTCGAAACTAAACTCTCCATTGCCAGCTTTAGACATTGTTTTATGATTAGACTTGTAATTTGGGTCCAGAAGTTGACGGAGAACAACTTGTGCAACTCTGGAAAGCTGGATTTGAACATTTAGTACTTAGTTTATGGCCTTTCATCACATTTGTTGCTCTTAATTTGTTATTTTTTCAATAAGATTCCCTTGGGCTAAATTGGAAAGTTAGTCTTGGGCTAAAGTTAGTCTTTACGTCAACGTCCTGTTTATTTAACTCATTAAGAGCCCAAGATTAGCTAGTAGGCCTATTGGGTTATTCCTCTATGTCCCGTGGTGGGTTTGGCAATAATAGCTTGTTCGGGCGTCCCTCAAATGCCACGGTATATCAATACTCCGAATATCATATCAAATTCAGTTTTAGTACAGTATGGGAACAATATCAATACCGATATCGATTAAGGTTAGGCAACAATTTGGATAAAATTTTATAAATTACAAAATATTCTTTTAATATATAATGTCGGATAATTTTTTATTTTACTTTAATCATATCTCATGAAATCATAATATAAATTTGATATAACAAATATTTTTATTTTTATTGATATTATTTTCACATATTTTTAAATTAAGATGAGAAAAAGATCATTTAATTCTCATATAAAATATAAAATTAAGAATAATATAAAATAAAATAACGCATTTATAATAAATAAATTTAATTTCAAATTTTATCTTTACATATTTCAAAATTATTATAATAAAATTTCACTTATATGCACAAAAAATTATATATATTTTTAATATGAAATATATAGATTTTAAAAATATTTAAATTATGTTAAACTAATATATTTAATTATGTAATCTATACTTAATTTGTATAAGTCTAGTTTAAAAATTATTTAATACATTTTTATTTGTATTTTTATTATTTATTAAATAAATTGTAGATAACTATATAATTAGTTAATTATTATTTTATATAGAAGATATTTTAATTTTTAAATTACAATTATTACTACGGATGACAATTGTTGACCCATGAGCTTAAATTTAGTTGTTTTCAATGGCCAGCTCATAGGCTAGGTTCAGGTTTAAATTGACTCGAGGTTCAGTTATTATAAACAAAACAACATCATTTTATTTAGAAGAGTTGAGCTTCAGGTAATCCTAGGCCTAAATAGCCCAAACACAAACTCAATTAAAAAAATAAATTGTTCTACATTAACTCAATTAAAAAAATTGTTTTATATTTTTATTTTAAAATATTTTTTTTGTTAACCAATGAATAAAAATGTCCTATACCAGATTTTGATATTCATCGGTATCAGTAACTAACTATAATATGGTGATATTTGGGGGAACCAGATCCTCTGTTCAGTTTAATTTTATGGTGTCTTATTGTGTCCAGTGAAGCTCAACCATTTTTTTATACTGGTCCCGTATGGGTCCCACATAAATAAACGCGAGACCCGCATAAATGAATAGTTGAGATTCACTGGACACAATAAGACACTATAAAACTGGACAGAGGATCTGGACTTATATTTGGGATGGCAATGGGTCAATTTTGTCAGTTATTAACAAAAATATGAATACTGTATCGTATTAACCGGTGAATAAAAAGGTTCTATACCATTTTACAATGTAAAACTAACAACCTTTCCACTATTTCAGTTCTTTGAATTCTATTGCATTCATTATAATACTTTATATACAATAATATAATATAAGATATATCAAATTCTAAAATATCTAAAGCATGAAAAATCGATAAAAATAAGTAAAAATATAAATCAAAGCAAGAAATTTATTATAAATTACGTAAATAATTAGAAACAAAAGCCAAAATCTTTTACATCTAAATAGACTATAAATATTTTATTTTAGTTATATTTTAGATAAATGATAATTATAGATTAGAAATATAGAAGAAAGAACTAGACGAAGCTCTAAAGCAAAAACAAGAAAACCAGTAGAAGATGCGGTAAATATAGTGATCCACAGAGTTAAAGAGACAATATATAAAAGTCCCGCTTGCATAATGGCCACGCCTTCAAAGCATTCATTATCCTTGTAGGCCAAAGATGTGACATTCACCAAGTCAACTGTCCTTTTCGTGGACTAGGTATATTCCCATTCTCGAGTTTGATCGTCCTTGTGCAGTAATTTCACTTTCTTTTTGTTCTCACGTCATATGTTGGCATCATAATTAAGTTGATTTTGGGTTGAAAGATAGCTAGCACTCAATAAGTTGACTTGAAACAAGTGCCCTCCACGAGGATAAGTGGTTGCTTGTTAATGGGGTCCTTTGTACCTTCCAGCGTAACCTAGAAACGGTGACACTTTTTCTTAATTGCAGCATTAGGGTTTGTTCATAAAAATGGAAACATCTTTCTCTGTTTTTGCCATAAGTCATAAACAACGCAGGTATGTTGTTTGGTAACATATATAGAGACATATACTGACTTTTTTTGTTACAGCAAAAGATGATTTAACAGTGGAAACTTAAGGCACTCCCATATTCCACTTATTATAACACTTGCTAGATGGATAGTTATTAGGAATTAGTTATGAGTTTGTCTTTGTTCTCAACTCAAGAAGATCGGAATGGTATTTGGAGATCCATCCTTTAATTGTCTCAATCTCTCTTTGTCTTTGCATGACCAGCCAATCTGGATCACCGGGCTTCTCTGGATGTATATCCAAGCAATGGGATCCTGCAATTAAGTTTATGAGCTGAAAATCTTCCATCTCATTACTTTTTCCAAATAATGATTAATGAAGGCAGTCCAACTTGATTCGTTATCGCACACAATGGATATTCATAATATGTAGAAAATATTACCATTCACTGTGAAAATTGCAACTATGTTGTCAGATATGTTCCTCAACACCCTGCAACCCAAGTACACGTTATTATTATTATTTTTTAAGGAGTAACAATGCATAATGGAATGGCTAAGAATAATCAAGAGTAGTACCCTCCACTACTATAAGGATCTCTTAACCCGTTTGAGAAGATGATGTTGCTGGCAAATCTACGCAGAGTCAAATCCAAATCCTGGCAGGTAAGAATGGAAATTACGTTCTGAGCATTAACTGAGATCAAATGGGAGTTAAAAAGTTTTGGTATACATGGCCTCCATAATAAGATGTGATCCAATGTGGTTTAGGCTGGACGCCGAACAAGCTCTTGCAGTCGACGATAAATTTCTTAAGATCGAAAGGTGCTGATGGGAACATTGTGTTGCTATCGTGGCCTATTGGCATCACTATCTCACTACATGTCTGTATATGCAATAGCGTTATTAATTCTGGGTCAGTCTCTCTCAGTGGAATAACTGTACAAGGTTCACTGTTTTTTTTTTTTTCAAAGATATACCTGCCATTTCCACCCAAGAGAAGTTTCAGTTGGATAACTGTATTCATTCATGTCATAGCATGATCTTTTTCCCATGTAAGAAACAACACCTTGAAATATTCGGCCAAGAATATCAGTTCCCTGTGGTGCTCCGTCGATGCCACCGCACACGATGCTAACTGGATATGCAGGAGGATGATTGTACTGTGCTGCATCAGTATAAATCGAATCCAAATAGTCCTCTAGCTCAAAACTTCTGTTCAATGGCCTGTAAGTTGAATGAAATTAAGAAAGTTTTCACATCATCAATCAACTTATTTCGCATTGATGTGTGGAGACATTTTTTGTTACTTACTGGCAAGTTCTGAATTTTTTGCTCAGGGATAAGAGTCCTTTTGGCTGGGAAGCTGTCCTCTTAATTTCAGCCCATGACTTGCGTATTGTTTCATAGCAACTTACGCTAGCTTCCTACACCAAACTTTCTTAATTATGCTAACTAGGAGAATTGGTTAGATTATATTAGGTCCATTAATTACCTTAAAATCTTTGGTGACGATAGAATAGTAACCAACTTTTGGTGCCGTGCCATCAAAGTAAAGAATTGGTGCTGATGAAGCTAGGGCACCAAGGGCTACATGGGGATACTTGAGCCGAAACCATGCAGCTAGCACTGCAATTAATAGTGTTAGAAATTCCAACACCAGTCCATTAAAAAGACATTAATTAGTTACTACTTACTTCCACCATAGGATCCACCGACCACAATCACCGGAGAAGTCTCTGCGGAATACTGTTTCTTGACATGCGTGATGACAGCAGCATAATCTGCTATAGCTTGAGCTGAGTTGAAGTACCCTAGAGACCCTGCATTTTTGAATGCTTCCTTTCTTGATCCAAACGGTATTGACTTCCCATAGTACCGATGCTGTCAAGATGATCATATCTCACATATAACGATACAATTCATGTTTTCTTTTACAGCAGATTGTTTTTGCTTCTATGTTACCTCTATATATAGCAGGAGAGCCTTGAAACGAGAAGCTTTATCGGTGAGGAACCCATTGGTGATGAAATCGTCCTCTATATTCTCCTCCGCACCAAAGTAAACAAGTATTGGTGCACTAGTATTGGCACCACCCCAATGCTTCAAATTCAGTACATATCTTTGCTGGAAAGTGATGTAACTCTCAGGCTTATAGTTGAAGTGATCAAGTATTTGGGTATAATAAAATGTAACGAAGTCTTTGGAAACAGGCAGAGAAGTAGAAAGGGTTTGGCTTTGGCCTACGTGTAAACTCTTTCGAAGAGTTCCAAGCGGAGGGATCTTAATAAATTGTGAAGTAGAGGCACGGAAAGGGATAATTAGGAAGAATATTAACGTGGAGAGCAATTGAATTGGCAAACTATCCATCACCTTCAACTTTGTAGTTATAAGCTTCAACTCTATAACCTATTTATAGCCCATAAACTTTGCATGTCCTTCCATAGAAGGGTAAGGGCAGAGAGGGGACTTAAACTCAATATCTCTTCATATTTCAATCCAAATTTGCCTTGAAATTACTTATGGAGAAAATTTGACATGTTTAACATTTTTTTATTACAAAGGTTCGTATCTTTAAATTAACCGAAATCTCCATATACTATAAGAAATTTGGTTTTGGTCACAGATAGAAACCCTATACTCTCTCTAATCCAAATTCTATGATTGATGATGCTTTAGGTTTTTCAATGTTTAACTCTTTAGATTTTGAGTCTATTTTCTTACTTTGATGAGGATGAATTTCTAAATATTTTCAGCTATTGTTACAACTTTGTTATGTTGGAACTGCAATATACAACATATCTTTTGACGTTGTTATAGCTCTAATCTAAACAAATTTTTATAGCTAAAATCACATATTTATCTCCGAGTTCTTGTTAGAAACAGCGTACGTGACTTTGGGATCCTAACTTGAACGCTTTTTTCCTGTGGCCAGAGTCTTTTCATCCAATTTTCTTTTGATAAACTTCTCATCCTTTAAATAATGTGGACTTGGTCAGAATAATACAGCCAACTATAATCATATTAGACGAGAATGACTTGTCTCTAGAAGTGATGGAGGGCGGAAAAAGCAAACTAACATGCAATCGATGTAACCATGGCTTCGTTTTTTCTCTGCTTCTTGTGCAACTTTTTGATGACGAGCCACAAATGACATAAGGCTATGACACCTTTTTTTAATGAATATGAATGATTTTCGCGTGATAAAAATTTTGACGCCTAATTTATAGTATATAATCAATATAGTATAGTTTGAGAAAGCAAAGGAAACAAAAACTCTAAAGAGAAACCAATCCTATAATTAAAAGTAACTCTAATGTAAAAGAAACAAAAAGAAAAGCTCATGATACTTATGCTGTGGTTCTTTCAGCACCATAATTTGGCTTTATTTTTCCGATCTTTCAATAAAATTTTTACATCAGAACTTAATATAATTTTTGGTTTTTTAATTTTTCATATATATATATATATACACACATAATAGGTGTATGTAATCGCTATGTTTATTAGTTAATAGCTATACACGCTTTAGTGCCCTAAAAAATATACACATAATTTGGTGAGTGTCGATATCACTTTATTCATCACTGCGTCAGTCATAATAATCTCGTGGTCCTCGATGCCACGTGAAAACATTGTGCTTAACAGTAGATAGAACTCTGACAAGTAGGGTCGTTTACTTGTCAATTATTAGACACATTGAGTAATGCTGTTAATTTTTGACCAAGTGAAAAAGCTGTATTCAAGAATTTCTATTAACTTTTGACAAGTGATAAACATAAAGCTGTCTTCGAGAAGGCCTGTTTATCAAAGTTATCTGAAATTTTTTATATGGACGTAGTGCTTACAATATAATTATTTTAAAATATTTTTTATCTTATGCATATTTATATGAATATAATAAAGTCTATGTGATAAATATAAATCATAAATGAAGTTATAATAGGATCAAAATTATGAGATTTATATTATGTTTAAGTATTATCTCCAAATTGTTCTTGATTATTGGTATATTGAAACTATATATTAATATAATATAAAATACTAGAATATGTTATGTTTCTTCCTTTTAAAAGAAGTGATCGATTATATAGATTAAAGTATGAAGATATTTAAACAAACGTATAGGTAATTGTTATAAAACAAATTTACTAAACTAATCTCACATGAGAATTTCTTTTGAAACATATTTTTTATATGTCTATGAAAATTCTCATGTGTGATGATGATCGTATAAGTGATCCTTTAATTTGAGGTCATTAATGTAGATCTTATAAGGATTAATATGATTTGATACTACTTATGATATATTCCAATCAAGGTAGCTTAATCGGTAATCATTGAATATAATATGAACTATATGAAGGTAGTTACACGATCGATATATGATTCATCATCTTAAAGTGATTAGGGATAATGTTTTATTGTTCTCAATTTGTATTGATTCGAGAAATCCTTGACTAAGATGAAATGACACTTTGAATAATAATTTACAAATATCATTAATAAAATTAATTATTAATGGTGATGAATTAATATAATTGGATCACAATATAGTAGACATTAATTACATACTTTATGTTTAATCCAAACAATGTATGATGAAATGATTTAATTATACAAAAAATTATACACAAAAAATTAGTTAAAACAACTTTGACATTCTTATGTATTTGAGTGTTTATGATGTGTTACTAGACATCAATCTTAATTTATAGATATAAATTATTTAATTAGAGAAATAAAGATAAATTAAAGGAGTTTAATTTGTTTAATTCTAAATATGATTTAAAGTTATAATTTATCTATATTGTCAACATATTTAGAAATTTAATGGTTCACACACCCTCCCTACAATAGTTATAAAGTTCTCTTAACACGTTCTATGATACAATTAGGTTAGATATCACTCACAGTAATTGAGATGAGTTAATATAAACAATTCGAAGGGAACAACAAAAAAGGATCAAGTTTCAAAATAGAATTATGATGCATGTTTTATTATATTTTATACCTTAATATTGTCATAAAATTGAAATGATTTTAACTTTCGAAAAATCAAACAAAAAAATTTATTATTATTTTGCTATGCACGATCCTGTCTCAATTTTTCAACAATAACTACAAATTCTCTATATTCATTATTGATAAAAACTACAATATTTATTAAATTTATGGTTAGCTCTTCTTGTATATATATGTTTGAGAAAAAGTGCACGGCAGGGATGGAGATACATGGGGCTCAGTAGTGCACTGG
>JANKOD010000008.1:7342994-7363984 GCA_026284645.1 Erythroxylum acuminatum | reverse complement strand
ATCGGACTTGAAGATCAGTGAAACGAACTAGCCGTTCATGGTTATGTTCGGAGTTCACGAAGGTGACATAAAGACCAGAGAGGCATAGGAGCTCAGCGAGCTTGAGCATGGAGTTGACATGGCCTTGTGCTGGGAGAGGAAAGATGAGTACATGAGGACGATTGGAAGACCCTTTTTCCATTTTCGATTCTTGAAGCTCACTCAGGTTTCTGAAACCTTTTTATAGCGAGTTCAATGAAGGACTGTTCTTTGTCAATCATTCAATTCCGTACAAGGTAAGGATTCCAGAATCACTTAAACACCATTAAAAAACGATAATTTTGTTTGGCCATCATTTTACTCCTTACGGGCTGACCCGGTATGAGCGAGGATTAGTCTAAAAGTAGATGGTTTAGAGGCACCTTCCTACAGTTGGGACCTTCCTATAACATCTCGTGGTTTAACAAAAAAAAAACCAATAAAAAATTGAATGTTATTATAGCTAGGAATGGAGCTTCGGTTCTTTGGCGAGGGATTGCAGCGACTTAGAATCTTATAGGCCAAGAGGCTAAATGGCAATTATAAAATGGGTGACGCATTCTTTTCTGACTGGACCACTAGTTAAATGCTTGGGGCCCTCTCTATTTAGTGGCTCAGATCGACATCCTCGAGAGCATGCTCAATGCTACAATCCATGATTTTCAAGATGGGAATGGCAATTGGAATTGGCAGTTATTCCAAAATTATCTCCCAGCCACAGTTTGTATGAATATCGCGTCCACTAATATCAACGACCGTGCGGATGATATTTTGACCTGGGGCCAAACTTCACATCGGAGATTCACCGTAGCATCTGCTTATAAGCTTATCGAGAATATAAATACTGAAGTCTTAAACAAACATTGGGAGGACATGTGAAAGTGGGCGGGGCCACAGCGCATCAGATCTTTTCTCTGACTGGTGGCTAAGAGGAAGTTGTTAACCAACAAACAACGTGTGATCCGTCATCTGACCATGTAGGATGGGTGTAATTTCTGTAGCCAAGAGGAGTCGACCCTGCACGTTTTACGGGACTATCCTCGGGTCAAATCCTTCTGGCACAAATTTCCTCCTGCCATGGTTGGAGGGGATTTTTTCAGTTAAGAGGAAGGAAACGAGTTCCGTTTTAATCTTAATTGCCACGTGCTACTAAATCAGGCAGAGTGGACTACTATTTTTGAGGTCGCCTGTTGGTTTCTTTAGAAATGGCGGAATAACAACATTTTTGAGCCGGGTTTTGTTTGGCCAATAAACAGTCCTTCAATTGTCATGGATTATACTAATTGGATCATACGAGCAGTGCAATGGAAAACCGGATTTTTCAATTGCAAGGGCTGCCTTTGGGTACTCTAGTCGAATGGACTAAACCCCTAGAAGGATGGGTCAAGTTTAATACGGATGGTGCTGTGAACTGGGCTCTAATATTGCTTCCGTTGGAGGCATTATAAGGAACTATCAGGGGCACTGGTGTGTCGGTTTCTTACAACATATAGGAGTCGGCGGTCCTTTAATGGCTGAACTATGCGGTGTGTACTCAGGGTTGTTGCTGGCGTGGGATTGGGGTTATCGGCACGTGATAGTGGAAGTGGACCCCTTAGAGGTCATTAATATTCTTTCATCCTGCCTGAATGTTCTAACTGAGCATTTTTTTTTGGCGACAGGTATTCGAGACTTGATACGTCGAGATTGGGAAGTGCGATCGGAGCATACGCATCGCGAAGGGAATCAATGTGCGGATCATTTGACGTATCTAGCTTCTTTTGCAACGCCGAGCCTGCATACCCTTCAGGAGTCTCCCCGGAGCATTTTAGATGCCCTCCACCGAGACATGCAAGGCATCCTTTACAATCGACCCCTTCGTAGGGGATTAGACTTGATGAATTAGTCACTTTTGTTTTCTTTCCCTTGTACCAAAAAAAAAAACAATCATAGAACATGAACGCGAATCTGCAGATTAGCTGTCAAGTTTGTCAATAGCGAGGAACAGATTTGGCTGTCAAGTAGGCTTATCGATTTATACGAATCTTTTCACCGTTGTTTAGGTTTGACAAATATTTATTCTTAAGAATATAATATATGAGAAATAAAATAGAAAAGATATTATTTTATTTAGTTTATTGTTAAAATTTTTTATATTCATATTTATTTTGGAAATATAAAATTAAAATAATAAAAAATAACTAATAAAAAGATCAAAATATTACATTATTATTATTATTATTAATTTTCTTATTATTCTTATTATTATTAATTTCCATATTCTTATTTGTATTGCGTTTATTATTATTATTATTATCATTATTGTTATTTGTTATTTAATTTATTCCTTATTATTAATTTAATAATAATAATAATATTAATAATGATAATAATAAATTATTAATGATTAAATTTTTTATTATTAATTTTTTTATTGTTCTTATTATTTTTTAATTTTATTATTATTGTTCTTCTTCTTCTTCTTATCATCATCACCATCACCATCATCATCATCATTTTATTATTTTATTTTTCTTATTATTGTTATTATTAATTTTATTAATCTTATTCTTATTTAATAATAATATTATTAAATTATGCTTTACTATTATTATTATTTTATTATTTTATTATTATTAATTTTCTTCTTATCATATGACTTTCCAATATTTTGCAGTGGTTAATTTTTCCTCCATATACTTCGTGAATTTGGTCCGACTCATGTCAGCATTCATTATATAGTCGCAATTGCAATTTAAAATAACAATAGAACGATATTGAAAATAAACATAACATAGGGTCTTAAATTGCTAAAAAGTTATTTAGTTGAACAAAAAATAAGTTTCAGCCCTATTTTAAATAATTAGACAAAATATTTAAACTTCAACATAATCTTTAATGCGTGGCAAAAAACCTTTTCACCCACCTAAGTTTTCGGGAAGGTAGAAGACTGAAAAACACAAGCATTTGTGTAGGATGATCAGGAATTTTGCCTGAAGCAGTATCTCTTTTATCATCTGTGAGTCCCTTTATCTCACCCAATGCACTATATAACTGTTCAACTCTTTGTTGAATATACGTTTCAGTTCTAATACTCTTACACAATTTTTTTAAATCTAATTCATGGTATCACCCAACATCCTGACATCAATAATAATTGAATCTGCACGGCTTGCTTCTCCCGTATCATTACTCATTTTTCTCCTCCTTGTTGAAATATTTTCAGCTTGTCTTTCAAGATTTGATATTTGAGTTTGGGTAAATGACTCATCTATATCATGCAAACCATGCTCATATTGATCTCCACCATCTTCATTTATCTTACCTATGCCTTCTTGCCTTTCTATTTCTTCAAGAATATTTGCAGCAATTTGTGTGTCATTTCTAGTTTCTCCGTAGATCCCAGTCAATTCATTATAGAAAGGAAGCTCTTCCTTCAAAATTAAGCAGCATCTTTGTGACTCTAACAAGATGAAAAAAAATCAATACAAAATATAAATACTAGAATATAGTTAAAGAAAATACTTAAAACAAGTTAAAAGTTCAATACTTACACTTAAGTAAGAATCTCATAGATGATCTTCAGCAATGACGATCTTCCTTTTGGTATCTCATCCAAATCCACTAGTATCTTTCCTTATCATATCATAAACAATGCTCCATTCTTTCTTTAAAGTATTAATCCTAGACTCTATGTGAGGTCTGACTTTTAAGTTTGAATTAGGAAGCTTTGCTGCTACCATTCTTTCTAATTCATTGAGATAGCTAGCTTTAAATCCAGTATCAGTATTGTACGTTCCCACATTATGTAAATCAACCATGCAGGAAACTAACACAACATTCTCATCATAGTTTCACTTTCTTTTTGTTCCTTTTGAGCTTTGAGAATCAATAATTTAAGGGGAATTCATGCTTATCTACCAAATTAAAGCAATATTGATAAATAAAAAATCATCATAATAAAGGAAAAATAAAAACATTCATAAAATTCTTCATACCAATTAACATTAAGCATCAACAGCTTACGAGAACAATATAGTCTACAATGACAGCGTACAATATAAACAACGAAGAGTACAACAACTTACATAAACAATAATGTAAAACCTGCTAACACTCAAACATAATATAACACCTAAAAAATATTAATTCTCATTTTGCCTAGATGTTCGCCATTCATTGAACATTTCACGTGTCAATTCAATTCTCAAATTTGTCCAAGCATTAGTTAGGTAAATAGCAGTTGTACACTCCTCCTCAACAACTGGATTGGTGTAAAAAATAATCCCTTAAATCACTCTCCATGGGATCAAAACTCATCTCCTGCCTAATAAAATTATGAAGCAAACAGGCTATAATAATTCAATTGTGTGTCTTTATCAGATAAAATGATGGACTCCTAAGAATAGACCACCTAATTTTTAGTAACCCAAAGCACCTCTCAATTACATTGCATGCAGTCGCATGTTTCATATTAAAAAATTCCTTTGAAGTTCTTGGTTGGTAATCTTGACGTCATTCATTCAAATAGTACCTTTGACCCCTAAAAAGTGCAACGAAGCCCTCATAATTTGTATAACCTACGTCAACTATGTAATAGCAACCTATATTAAAAAACACTACATAAGTTATTCAATTTACATTATCTCATATACAAAATTTGAAACAATCTTCCTATATCATATAGGAAAGCTTACCTTAAGGCACTTTTAGTCTATGTCTCCTAGTAATTGCATCACGAAGAACTCGATCATCAGTTACTGACCCTTCCCAACTAGGAAGAACATAATTAAATTGCATGTCAGGTGTGCACATACCTAACATATTTGTTGCAATGTCGCCCTTGTGAGTTCGAAATCTAGGCTTGTCTTTAATTAGTACATTAACCCTGATATATGTCTCATCTAGAGCACCTAAGCAATTCTACAATTCAGATGAAATAAAAAATAACGAGGAACCTTAATCACATTCACTATATTTTCTTGTAAAAGTAATAGGGTGATTATCTACCTTAAACTACATCCACCGATGGTCTGAATAGTTTGTTGGTATGAGCTCAGGTTTTCTAAACAAAAGATCTTGTAGATGCATCATTGCATTTAAAACATTATGAAAACATCGACTAATTGTCTCACCCAGACAATCTCCAGCATTCACCATTGTGATTCTTCCCGCAATGTTCATAATTAGGTAACTATCCTGACATTGTACCCCTTCCGCGACTAGACTATAAACTACCCCTCTATCTAAACCCCGACTTTCTTGTTCCAGCCGGTGGTCGAAAAGATCTATTCTGACGCTTAATGAACTTCTTGTCTGAACCACTCTGAACTTCACTAGGCCTTTTCATTTTAGACTCTTGTCTATGCTCTCCCTGATCATCATTCAGCAACTGTTTAATTCGGATCGAGGTTGCTCTAAGCTTAGGAAAACTGCTCAGATTAGTGATTGCAAGCCTTGTTCGCATCTCCGTATTCAATCCATCCTTAAATCTCCTACACTTGTCTTAGTCAGTAGGAATCAAGGCAGTTACATACCCCATCAGCTCGTTAAACCTGATCTCATAATCCACCACTGACTTCCTGATTTCTCATTATCCTCTTAACAATACTATTTAAGCCTTAATATAAGTAATAGGATGTTACACCTGACCTTCTAAATTTTTTTCCTAATAACTTGATTTTTAATATGACGAGCAATAATATGTAAGAAAATTGCTACTTGTCCATCAATAAGCATGTTTTTTGTTGACTTTAATCCTCCTATACTTTCTAGCATTTCATATAGTTTAAAAAAAGCTTGCCTATTCATCCTAACCATTGAAATACATGACTCTTCATTGTCATGCACAATTCCCCTCACATAATCTCGATTTGCATAAAAATTTAAAAAATAACTTCTAATTCTTGGCCTATAACTATATAAAGAAGCCTCTGATGCCAATAATACACGGTTGTTGTTGATAAATTTTAGCTCTATTTTGTCATCATTTTTGCATTGAATGATGTTAAATTGCCTTTAGTTTTGTGAATTTGGTACTGCTCATTTGTTCTTGATATTTGCAGATGATTTGGGAAGAAAATGAGGTAAACATGAGGAAAAAGCAGTCTACCTGTGTAAATTCACACAGTCCATGTAAAGTAGAAGTTTAAAATTTGCATACCTGAAAGTCACACGGTCTAGCCGTGTAGATTCACACAGACCATGTTGTTCGAAGCCAGAACACACAATAGACCCGAAAGTTACATGGCTTGACCGTGTGAATTCACACGGTCTGTGTATGACAATTTCATGATAGTTTTCGATGATTAAAAGGCAGTTGTAGGAGAAAAGAAAGGGACTTTTGGCTGGGGGATTTGGCTGGGCTGAAGGGAGTGGGACGTGCGATTCAAGAAGGAGGGGAAAAACAAAGAGCAATCAAAGAAGAAGAAAAATTTGGAGATTGAGAGATCAAGATTCAAGAAGCAATTGAAGTTCCTTTTCCCCCTTTTTCCATTTATTATTTTATCTTCAATGTTCATGTTTATAGTTTTTACTTTCAGGTTGAATTCAGTCATGAATCTGTAAATTTTCTTATTCTAGGATGTTTATTTCAACTTGGGATTTATGTATTAAACCTTATGTCTTTAATTCTAAATTCAATGTTGACTTGATTTCCGTAAAATAATTTTGTCTAATATTAATTTGATCTTTGTAATCTAGGGTTTCTTATTGAATGATGATAGATGTTAAACTAAGTACTGAAAAGTGATGTTTAATGTCTGAATTGCTAGATTAGACTTAATTGAAAGAATATCTAGAAATAGAATTCTTCATTAGGAGTACTCGAGATTAACCACTATGTTCATTGGGTTAGATTTGATACTTTTGGTCTAGGAAACTGATTTAAAAATTGGAATCAACACATTAATTACTTTGAAAGAACTTATTGATAAGAGTGGGTTAATGAACTTGGATCAATATTTTATTTGATAAGGATTACATGATATCTTTGTTGAGATGAATTCCTAGAATATTAGCTCAAATTCTGTTAATCGTGCATTGATACTTCTTTAACAATTGATTTTTCATATTTGATTGCTTAACAAATTTAGAAGGTATAAATTTAGTACTTTGACCTAGTCCTTGTGAATCGACACTTGATTGCTACAACTAAACCCGTACACTTGCGAAGCCTATCAAGTAGCTTATCCCATTTCAATAAGTAATGCAAAGGCCTAATACAAGAGGCTAGGCCATTTTCATTATGTTATACTGCTATATATAGAATGGAAATAGCTAGTTTTGGGACTTATCTCTATGGAACTAACCCACAACAAAACTGGTTGTATCTCAAAGGACTCTTTCTCAAGATGAGTAAATAAGATATTATTTTCATAGATGATTTTTCCATAATGTGTTGGATTTTTTTTAGGTTCAAGTATGAGGTGGCAAGTGTATTTTGGAGGTTCAAAGTATAGATTGAGAACTAAAAGGGATTTAGAATTTAAGTCTTGAGATCAGACGATGCCAAAAAATATACATAAGAACATTTCAATATATTTTATGTAGAGTTAGGCATTGAGCACTAACTTATTATTTATTACGCTCCGTAACAAAATAGAGCGAGTGAAACCATAATGGAGATGGCAAGATGTATGCTATATGAAAAAGGCTTACATAAAATTTTTTAGGCAAAAGTTGCATATGTTGCTATGTTTCCTTTGATAGACTCTGTATTAAGGCTATAAAAGGAAAGACATTATTTAAGGCTTTGAATGGATTTAAACCATCCCTATTAAAATCTTAAAGTATTTTGTTGTGTTTATTTCTCACTTATTATTTAGGTGAAAAGGGATAAGCTTAATATGAGAGCACAACTAGACAGTTGAGACTTGGTATGAATTTAAATCATGTCTACTAAATCTTCAAGTTTTTAGTTATATTTATTTTTCACGTGAGGAGGGAAAAGTTTAACGTGAGAGTAGAACTAGATATTTTTATAACTACAATAATTTTTTAAGGCTTATAGAATTTCAATCTCAAGCAGGGAATATTTTGATAAGTAGATATGTTAATTTTATAGATCATTAATAGTAACATTTAGAAACTAAAAAGATAAATCAAAACATCAATATCCCATTAAATTATGGAGAGGAGGAGGATGAGCCACCTATCAAAAGTACTAGATCACTTTGTGATATTTATCAGAGATATAGTATTGCTATTTTTGAGCCTGTATGAGCTGAGAAAATTAAAAAGAATTCAAAATGGATAACTAAAATGAAGGAAGAAGTTGAATATGATTAAGAAGAACTAAACTTTGAAGTTGTTTGAAAGGCTTGGGAATAGGAAGATGATTGGTGTCAAATAGGTATTCAGAAGAAAACAAACTGAAAGTTAATGGCTCTATTAACAAGTACAAATCTAGATTTGTGGTAAAGAGTTTTGCTCAAGTTTTTTTGTGTTAATTTCTCTTAGGGATTTGCTCCTATTGCACTATTGACACAATCAGAATGCCACTAGTATTAGTTTTTTAGAGTGATGGAAAGTGTTTCAGCTTAATGTCATATCAACTTTTCTCAATGTTTATTCACATGAGGAAATTTAAATTAAAGAACTTGAAAGTTTTAAAGTGAAAGGATAGGAAAATAAAGTCTTGTTTTTGTGCTCAATAAAGCCTTATATGATTTTTAAAAAGGCTGCAAAAATTTAGTAGAACAAAGTTAATTAGCATTTAACAGACAAAGTATGAGTGAATTTTTAATACTCTCTCTCTCTCTCTCTCTCTCTCACCCCATCATTTCTATTTTCCATTGTCATCCCTAAAGGTTAATATTCATAAAACTATCCTCTTCCTCTATTCTTCACTGCCATTGACTCTAATCAGCCAACCATATATACTAATCAACTCCTCTCTTCGATCATGGCACAACCATACCTATTTTATCTTATAATAATGTTAAAATTAACAAAAAATTGAGAAGAAAAATTAAAAAAACTTAAATCTTCAATTCGTTGTCCCTGGTGAGTGTTGTCAACCACTTCACTATTGGATTCACGTCGATGTTAGAAGCAAAAGCCCTACAATCTTTTATTCAGTCACTGTTGACTTATTGTCGATTGACAAAATAGAGGTTAGTGCTCTTAAATAATTTTTCTTTAATTCGTTAAGATTGACTGAGAATTTGAGTTTTTGTAGTTATGAAAGTTATTTTAATAATAAAGAGTTTTCATTTGCTATAAAAATTGTTAAATTATAAGACTGAAAAAAATAGTAATTACCGAAGGTATATTCTGATGATCGGAGATATTGTTTTGGTGACCTTTTAACAAATTTTTCTGAAAAGTTAGAAAAAATCTATAATTGTGCTAGTCATTTTTTCCTTAAGAACTATAACAAAATTCTTAACGATTTGTGAATTAAAAATCACGGAAAGTTTAGGTGAGAATGAGATCAAGGTCGAATTATATAATTGGACCATCTTTGTAAACCTAATGAGTCTTAGATTGCTAATTGAGCCAAACAACTTGCAAATGACACTGATTAGGATACTTTATTTTATGGTGAGACCTTTTAGACAAACAAGTACATTAATCAGGTGATCATATATATTTATTGATGCGAATAGTGGCGTGTTAAACTAAGATAGACGTTTCTATCCTTATACAAGTGGATATATGTATAAACCTACAAGTATATGTATGTACATATGTAATTTTTGTAGATTTTATCGTGATGCTTATGTGAATATTAGCGCGAATATAAATATATGAAGACAGGTTTGGATACTTATGTTATATTGCATAAATTTATAATGGTACTCATACGACTGAGTTTTTGATTTGTGAAATTGAGTGATTGATAGTTTGATTGTGTGTTGTTCTGTTTGATTGCGATTATAGAGAAAGAAAAATTTATAGGCATGCCACCAAATGTGTATGCATCAGGATCAAATGCACATTGGTTTAATTATGAGATATAATTATGAGAAATGTGAGGCGAACTGATATTAATTGATGCTTAGATCTCGATCAGGTCCTTATTTTACATGTATATTATTGATATCATTGTGACTTTAAATGTATAGAGTTATGACTGATATGGTGGTGGTTCTTGGCTCCATACAACCCCTTTTGACTAAGAAAGCCTTACGACTATGTAAGTATAGGTGTATGGTTAGGCCATTAGCGATGCTTAGCTGCTTATAGCCATTCAAGGTGTAGTATTATGAGGATTTACCCTTGGAGACTAAGGTCCTCTAGATATTCTTTGTCCATGATTTTTTGTGCATTGCATACGATTTTTCATGCATCATAGATGTGTGTTTGTACTAGTATAAATTGTACATTGTGTGAGCGTGCCATTGGGTGTTATAGGATGATATGGACTTACTCAGTGAAGTCTGACTCCCCTCAACTTTATTTTTTTAAGTCAGCTATCACCAACTTTGTAGCAGTGAATCCAAAAAGTGTTGGCTACAACATATCTACCTCTACGTAGACTTTTAATTTGTTTCCACTTGTATTTGTACTTTAGCATCCACAATAATATGGTTTAGTATGTTGAAAAAAATTTCTTCTATTACACGCTAACTTTATTGTATTTTCTATAATTTTTTATTTATTTTTATCACTAGTATCCATACTTACGTATGATCTGAGGGCTTCAACTTTTAGGTTTCAAGTGCTAATCGTGTACCTATTCAGGTCGTAAAAAAGTTGGTATCAGACCCTAGGTTAAAAGATTTAAGGCCTACGGTGTCGTTCTACTTATTACTTTAGGCATATTAGAATTTAATCCCTCTTTAAAATAGCTTACTTATTCATAATACTTATTCTTTCTAATTAGTGGTACTGACCATTTCTCTGCTTCCTTTGTCAACTAAAGATGAATTTCTCACCCAACTTGACCAAGAGGCCCATGATGATGCCTCGACATAGGATGAGGCATCTGCACCTGTTGCCTCAGTTATAAGGCGTGGTAGGTGTAGCATGAACAATATTCGATAGGCATATATAGAAGAGCCAGTGGCGTCATAAGGAGTTCCCAAAGCACCTGCATTTGACATGTAATTGTTTCTAGTAGGAATATAAGCTAATAGTGTCATGTTTTGAGATTCGATGATGATGATGTAGTGGAGATGTTTTTATAGAGAGAGGCCAAGGAATAGTACTAGGACTACATCCTTCTATACTTGGGTGTAGTGACTTGGTTGCAATTTAGAGAGAGGTTTATGGACTATTTCCTCTCCTTATATTATGGATGATTTTTTAGACTTCTAAATCTAAATAGCAAGATTATATAAGTGTTAGTTGGTATGTGGGTTGCTATGAGGATGACATATTGATGAGCGAACAAGATGAAGTCCTACAAGTAGATGAGACAAATGAATGATGTCAAAAATTTTAAAAGTATACGGGGCATTGTCATGCATTAGTGGGCATTGTCATGCTATCAAGACCACTCCCTTCCATACTTGGGTGTAGTGACCTGGTTGTAGTTCAGAGAGAGGTTTATGGACTATTTTCTCTCTTTATGTTATGGATGGTTTGCTAGACTCCTAAATCTAAATATCAAGATTATATAAGTGTTGGATGGTATGTGGGTTGCTATGAAGATGACGTGTTGATGAGCGAACAAGAAGAAGTCTTACAAGTAGGTGAGACAAATAAATGATGTCAAAAATTTTAAAAGTATACGGGCATTGTCATGCATTAGTGTGCATTAGTGAAAATCTTTGATGATGAGTGAGATTGAGATGCGAGACCAAGGATGATGAATGCAATTAAGCTATCCTAAATTTAAGGGAATATAAAGGTGCTTGACTTTGACGAGGAAGTACGAAGTTACAAAATTTTGCAGTATTTATTATACAATAATTTAAAATTTTGCCTAATTTAGCGATGAAGTAATGAGACTACTGTTTGAATTTGCTTAGATGAGCTGCACATAAACATGACTCGAGTTAGTTAATCTAAGGCTTATTTTGGCACTTGTCAATTTAAGATGTGATGATGTGGTGTCACATAACAAGAACATGGGGTAGTGGGTTTAGAAAGTGAAGCACTACCTTTAAAAATGAGAACACTTTTTCAAGTAGTAGAAAGGTAATTAAATGATGTGGTAATAAAGTATGACATGTCCTAAAACCATGTTTTGTATTACAATTATGAAGTTAGTGACCTATATGGCTCCTTACTAACTTGATGAAGCTAGTAGAAGAAATGGTAACTTCTCACTAACTTAATGGAGTTAGTGGTGAAAGTAACTTACTTGTTTCCTAAATTGTTAAAAGTTTATATAAATCCATACTTTGCAATTCATTTTGGTATCTTGTAGATTTAATCATCTACTTAGTGAAAGTTTAAGAGCTTTGTGAATATATTTTGTTAAGACTTTTAAGTAAGAATTTATTAAGTATTTATTGCAGAGTCCTTTGATGAGAAAGTATCTTGAATCCTTTGTATAGTTTATTATGTCATATTAATAGGTTTTTTCATGTATCTATTATTCATCTTTTGATTGAATTGTGTTAAACACTTGTATGTTAAAAGTTAGTGAAACACTTAAGTACAAGTGCATGTGAGGTGTAAGGACTAAAGAAATTATTGGTAGATAATTATAAAAGAAGGTTCAGTTAGACTTATTTTGTATTATTTATTATGTAAATATCAACAAAATGTTGGATTTTTTACATCTCTCTTAATTATCTTTTCATTAAATTATGCTAAATATTTGTATATTCAAAGTGATAACTGAAAGAATTATTAGATGAAAAACATTAAGGAAAGTTGAATTAGGCTTCAAAAAAACTTAAACTTAACAATCACAAAAAATTCATATTCTCATTTTTTTCTTTACACTAAAAAAAATATCGTTAACATAAATCATATTTAAAAAACATATTATAAATTAATCATTATATATTCTGGTTAATTTGGATATGATATGATAATTTGAGATCGATTCGAAATCGAATTTTAGCTTAATTCTAACTATATGCCAAAAAGAAGATCCATAAAGTGAAGATATTTTTTTCCGTGGAATATCTTCAAGTTGGATGAAGTGATGTTCCTTTCTCGTAATGTTTTCTTAAATGTCCTTTCAATGGTTATTTGCAATAATAAGTCTTCTATCAGCTCCTAATAAATTAGCATTAGATCCATCCCTGGAAAAAGATCAAAGTGAGAAGCATTGTTAAATCTTCTAAAAATAGTAAAACTCAGAAAATTTTCAGCCTTGATAAGACATCAAAGAATAATATGTCCGAAAATATTTGATCTCCTTTTAGTTGTCCTTTTGCCTCCTCCAACAAAAATCGGAAATGGTATGCATGCTTCTCACCAAATGGTGCAAAAAGAACCTTTTGTTTTACTTGCCTACCATGCTAGGAAAATGTATTCGTGTACTCTCTACAACTCGTCTCTTTATCTAAGCCTTGTTAATTTTTTCCATTATGCTATATTTCATTAAATTTTAGTTACATAGAAAAAAGAATGGAACAGTTCTAAAAATACTTTTGCATTTGTTTATATACATGATTCCAATTTCAAGTTAAAATTAAAGAAAAGTAAGTTTTAGAGAGAATGATTATGATTCAATTTAACTTTAACTTAAGCATCAATTAACTCTCTACGATATTTTGATCAAATCAAGCAAATAAATATAGAAGATAATGGTTCTACCTGCCAGTCCTGCATTACCAAGGAAGCAACAGTTTTGCAATAATCAAGGAAGCAACAACATTTTTTTTATATGTTAAGAAAATCTTTTTCTTAACTACATGCATAGTTAACCTGCTTGTAGTTATTTGCTATATCTGTCAAATCCCATTGATATAAGAGGGATTGCCCTCATTTTTTGTATATATATACCAACAAATTATTTTGGCTTCTCTCACCTAGAGGACTTGTTATACATAATATACTTTGTTCATTTTGTCTTTATGGTATCATAGCTGATTCGATGAGAGGAGATCATCCTTGAAATTTTCTTGCTCTAAATGGCTTCATCCTCCAACATAAACACTTACCCATATTGTGACGCCCTAATACCCCCTAGGAGGATATTGCGAGTGCCACACACACAGAACACATTGAACACGAAGCATTTCGAAACATACCAAACACTTTATACATGCATTACCAGAATCTCAATAAACATACATCGCATATCATAATTTCGGAAAGCAGCCTGAATTAAGGTTATTACAACCCATCAAAATAAAAATTCAGAAGTTACAGACATTAGATACAAGTCTAAAAACAATCTCAAAATACATATTATGAACAAAACAAAAATCAAACTCCTTTGGCCATCGCGGTTGTCTTGTCCCAGTTCCTACGTCCCTCTTTTAGAACCTACACGGGACAAATCCACCGTGCTAAGCATATAGCTTAGTGAGTAATAACTAAACTATAAGTCAACAACAGATACAAAAATTCAGAACAAAATGGAGTTTTATAAGCAACAGAATTGTTCAACACAAGAGGGTATAAACCCTTCAGAAACAGAATACAATTTAGCTTATGCCAAAATCAAATTGATATCAGAGTACAAAATCATAAGACTGCTAAATCCATTTATAGAAGCGGGTAACAAGACTTATACAGAAGAGACCGAAGTCTCGACACCGAAGTGTATCAAAAGAGATTGAAGTCTCGACACCGAAGTGTCAATATTAGAAGACACCGAAGTGTCAATAATAAAAGACACCAAAGTGCCATTAACAGAAGACACCAAAGTGCCATTAACAGAAGCAGTTGCAGACCCTTTTAGGCATGCCTATTTACCCACAACTAAGACTTAACAGATTTAAAAACAGAATATCTGAAATCCAATTTACATTACAATCAAACAGCTTTGCAAATCATTTAATGGATCAAAAGCCGAAGCAAACGAACAGTCAAAGAAAAACTATCAAATTTGACTATCTAAATTACTTACAAAATCTCCCTTATTGCTTATTGCTTCGACGTCCCTACAATATCTAGAATCGGTCACTCGATGGGTTCCTCTAAAACATTTAATACAAACACATATCATTATTGTGCACAATTATAAATTCAATTATGGACATTCATGTATACTGAATAAGTATGATGTATGTTCATGACAAATTCTCGGACTTCTTATCCTTAATCTTGTCACATTGTCATTCATGTAAAACCATACTCAATTGCTCAATCCAAATTTATTTCACAACCAACTTTCAGGTTCAGTTTGTTCAATTAATCTCACCAGGAAGGTGAGATAATTAGGTAATATTTCCTTCTATAAGTTGTTCTTATTTGTCTTAGGTTTCCAATGATACCAAATTCATCCAATTTGGTTTAGTATACGGAAAGTTATACTCAAAAGATTTCAGACTGTTCTTAAGCTTCAACAGAATTCTTATCTCAACTTACAATCAGATTCTGAAATTCTTAGAGGCATAATTAGAATTCCATCACTTCAGAAAATTTGTAGTTTTATGACTCTAGTTTAATTAAAAATAAGAATCACTCCATTTGGAAGTCCACAGATCCAGATATAAGTAAATTACCAAAGTATGTTTAGTAAAAACATCCTAGTTATCATACTTCAGTACAGTCACACTTTCATCTCAAATTCCTTAATCAATTCAATTCAAAAAATTCTAATTTTTGGTGGAGATGAAGATCAATGTCTTATAAATCTATTGATCTAAGAATTAAGTCATTTGGACATCGGGTGAAGAAGTTATAGTAAAATGATTGAAGGATGTTCGGCAAAATCCCTTTATAAGAAAACCATTGAAAGTTGCGAT
Source organism: Erythroxylum acuminatum (assembly GCA_026284645.1). NCBI lineage: Eukaryota > Viridiplantae > Streptophyta > Magnoliopsida > Malpighiales > Erythroxylaceae > Erythroxylum > Erythroxylum acuminatum. Next base: position 7,348,217 of record JANKOD010000008.1, on the reverse strand, counting down.
CATGCTTTTGCACGATCGCGACATTTGACATTTTTTCTTCATGCGCTTTTCTCTTCTCCTTCTTTACCGATTCTTTTCTCCAGTTCATCTCATAAATCTTTCATTTCCAACCTTTCCACTTCCTTCCAACTTATCTATTCAACATTTCAAACTCCAATTCAATCTCTAAATAAATCAGAATCAATTTTTATTAATCAAACACCAAAATCTGAAACTCCATATTATTCCTCTCTCTCTCTACTGTAAATTTTCAAAAGTTGATTCTCACATTAATTTACTCAATAAATTACCCAAAGCAATTCTTCTAACTCATTTTTAGCTCATTAACATACACATAAGTCAAAACCTCAGATTCACACTTAAACATCAATAATTTGGTTCTCAACAGGCCCATACATGTACAGTGAAAAACAGAATATATGTTCAGCCTTTTTCCTGAATTTCTTCTCTCTTCTTAAACCCAGTTTCAATGGTTCTTCTAGCTCCAAAACTCACTTCATCACTATCTGAAAACATATTGCTCCTCAAACATGCAAAAACAACATATCCATATTCTTTCATTTAATTCATTCTTCACCGAAAATAAACTTCTTTAACCTTACATGCATGCATTCATTTACACAGTAAAACATCATTAAATTTACTTACTTGAATCAACAAAAACTCTAACAGTAATCTTCAGTGGAAGTAGTAACAATTCTTCAGCAGTGAGATTTTAGTGAATGAGCAAAACAGAGACAAGCTACAGTGTTCTTCTAACCAAAAGCTTAACCCACGTATTCACTTTGCATGAAGTACGTGTGTCATCCACTCAAGACTACCACATGTCACTACATATGCAAGCCATTAGTCCATATTAAATCAACCCACGTGTCACACTAGAATTGGTCCAAAATTTTAATACTTTTCTAAATTCACCAAAAAATTTAAAATACCCGAAATACACCAAAATGGCCAAATCACAATTTTAATCCTAGTCAATAACTCAATTATACCCGAAAAATGTCATCAATGCATGCACAATAATTGTATGTGTCCAAAATGCTTATGCATTAATAAGCAAATATTCAAATATGTAACGCATGACATGTAATGAATTTCTTTAATATTCTAACCCCTAGTATGGGGTATTACAATAAAAGTCTCCAATAGTTTTACTTTCCTCCATCTTAAGCTCTTCAAATCTAGTAGCTGACATTTGAAGTTTTGATGATATCACTGATTGTAATCCCTCATGTATGGTTTGTAATGTATTCCAAGCTTCTTTTACTGCTTCACATGTTGATATCATACTGAAGTGTCCTTCATCTACAGCACTGAAAATTGCATGCATTGCCTGAGAGTTACCAAACGCTCCCTCTTCTTTAGCCTTTGTCCATTTAGACAAATCTTTAGGTTCCATTTCATTCTTTTCATTAGTTCTCCTAGGATAAGTCCAACCTTTCAACATAGAAGTCCAGGCTTTAGTATTTTGTTCTTCAATAAACACTTTCATTCTTAATTTCCAAGCAGGATAGTACGAGTCATCTAGTAAAGGTGGCCTAATGATTGGTGCCCTTCTTTAATAGCCATTAGTGTGAATATTGATCTACACTAACTTGACATGCCAAGTTTTGATTAGGTGAATAGAGCTACGATATCAATTGAAAAATCCGAAGGTAGAAGGTCCGCAAATTTCCTATTTTGTTGTAGTTGCTTCAAACTAAGATTTACTGTTACTTATCAGAAAGTAACTAGGTTAACAACCATGATTTTCAGAATCTGATCAAAGTAGAAAAATTAAAGGTGCAACAAATAAATCAATGCCAGAAATTTGTTAATGTAATTTGACACATATGACTTGCTTCTACGGGGCTCTCACCTATTTTAATTAACTTTCACTGTACAATAAGCTTTCACTAGGCTATTACTGAACTGACATCACTCACTCCTTGATGTTATCCTGTAGCGCCCCCTTACCGCAGAGTACGCACCGGGACGCCCGGAGGTCATTTCGGTACATATCCTACGATAAAGGTGAACTACGATCGATCACTACAGTCACTTCATGGCATCATATCATTATTTGCTTATAAAACATTAATAGAAAATCCACAATATTTTGAAAACAACTTTTTCCTCATTTCATGTCATAATATCTAGTACAACAGTACTACATGGATGAGGAAAAAAATGTACAATCTAACTATGTCATCCAAAAATTCCAGCTGACCGACCTTTGCGCCATGACTTCACTTTAAAAACAATCTACACGGTAGTGGAGCCACTCAGATGTTAGAGTCGTCTATCGGTCCTGAAAAGACAACATTGCAATTTTGGTGAGTTTTGCGAACTCAGTGAGGTAACCATCATCGATGGTTCACTCAATCAAGCAACACATCAAATCACAAAACAATTATTTCACCAATTTATGCTACACATAAATATCACATTTTCACGTATACATAGGCAATTCTGCATTTCAATCAATCAAACACACTTAGCAAAATGCATATGAAATGCTTATGAGACCCTTTTCCAATTATTACATTGTTGGGACCGAGTGCCTGAACTGTTCCGTATCCATGTGGATACCGGGCTCATTAATCGTTGAGCCTATGGCTCTGAATCACGTTCAAGCTCGAAGCTCGGTTTCACTCGTTGAGCTTTAAGCTCTAGCGGTGGCTACTCCGGTCCAACTTCCATTATCTGATTATGCATTCATAAATGGAATGCATGTAATGCAATTTATCACAGTATAAAGCACATAGGTCTCATATTCACATTCAAGCAGCACTTCAAAATCGCAATTCCTAATACACAATCATCGGACCTCCTGTCCGGAATCCACAATCAAACACATTCATTCATTATTCAAAGCATAAGCACGAGCAAACAATAACTGAGAGAAACCGTCTAGGTTACTCACCAACTGCTCCCAAAGCTAGTGCCTGGAAGGTCCGGCAATGTCTGTGGGTTGACGTTCCAGTTGTTCCTCTATAACCAAATAACATTCATATAAATCACAATTTGCACAAGTATCGATGTTTCATAATGCACATGAATGAAGAGAAAGATGTACAATACATGCATGACAATTCCGGGTTATCATTCCATCACTTTCACTACAAACCTCAGATTGATTTCAATTTGGACCATTAGAAAGAAGACCTCGAGACCTATAACTTCCATGAAGACCACGAAATGTGATTTAGCCTCTAAAATGGTCAAAATTTCAATTTACTAAAGTTGACTCGAGGATGTCCGTTAAACGGACATAGACTGGCCAAACACTCCAAATTCGTCCGAGAAGGTCCGTTAAATGGACCTATATGTCTGTTGAACGGACATGAACTTGCCAAAGTGTCCTAATTCTCCTGAGAAGGTCCGTTAAGCGGACTTGCATATCCGTTTGACGGACACGAGTCTTCCAAGGTATTCCAATTCTCCCGAAAAGGTCCGTTAAACGGATTCACGTGTCCGTTTAGCGGACATACCCTGCTCTAAGGGTATTTTGATGCCCGAGAAAGTCTGTTAAGCGGACTTTTGTGTCCGTTTAACGGACACACGCCATATCAACCTTCTCCAAAGATTTTTCCAAGTTTCCAACACTTATTCTATCTTCAAATACACCCATAATCTTCCCAATTCACTTCTTTTAACATCAAACCACTTCATAACAATACAAACATCAATCTAATTCCATTAACTCCTCAATTCTCAACTTCATCTTATCCTTCACAATTTTCCATTCTCTTTTCATAACATACCTTAATTCTACCTACTAAACACTCCAAGCTCACAAGCCATTCATTCAAAGTGATAAAAACCATTCATACACAAGTCATATCCCCTATTTAATCAAAACACTCAAAATGAAACACAATCATATACACAATTTCAACACTCAATTTCCTAACTTCATATCAACATTTAAGACTATTCAAGACAACATTCACAGTCAACATCTTCATAAGAATTGTAATCCATTTCCTCTAGTTTCATTGAAACCAAACCTCAACTCATTTGAACAACTATAGAAGCAATTATGGCTATACAATTAGAGGACACTCATAAATCAAGCTATTGAGAATTTCCAGATTCTTCACATAGTCATCCTTAACACTCCACTCATCTAATCCATTTTATACCTAGATCATTACCTCCATTCCTTCTCCCATCATTCACTACTTAATTCAACTTAAGATATCACTCACAAACAATTCATGATCCATAAATTATCACAATAAAAAATAGGGCATATACCTATATACTCATCCAATCCCTCATTTAACACATCATTCAAAACTCTAACTCTCTCTCAATACATTTCCATGAATTAGACTCAATATACACACTCATAACACAACATGAACAACTATAATCAACAAATGAAACACATACCCAAGCCTTTCACAAGCATAAGTCAATCATCAATTTTTCATCATACTAACTTCAATTTTTCCATATTCATAACATATAAAAGCTAAAACTTACTTGATCAAGCTTCAATCTCTTCAACCTCTCACCAAACCCAAATTCTCATGCATGCCATGTTCTTCCTCTTGAGAGAGATCAAGCTAGGTTTTTATGTAGAGCAAAAAGAAGAGAGCAAGATGACAAAGGAACTAGAAAGAGTTGATAGCTAGGCTTAGTCTTGGAAGAAAGCACAATCCATGGAGAAGAAGAGTGACACACGAAGAAGAGAAGAGAGAATCCAAAACAAGACTCCAAGTAACTTTGAAGAGAGGGTGTCGTGAGGGAGCAAGGAGAGAGCTTCACTTAATGTAGGCTTAGGATGATTTAAATAAATACATGGTTAGGGACTTGCCACATGGCAAAAACCTAAGCATTTAAACCTTATTTCCTTCTTAATCAAATCAATTCAAACCCAATTCCCTACAAATAACACTTGTCAAAAATTCCTATAGCCATATATCCCAAAATGCCAATATTTGACAATAATTTCTACTACCAGTTATCAGTTGGTTTACCACTTGGCATTTTTTCTAGTCCAGGATTTATCTCGAAAAATTTCAGAAAAATTTCCTAAAATTCTCCAAAATTACTAAATCATTAATTTCACTTCCCAAATAAATTTTCAAGATCAATAACCCAAAATTCTCAAAATTCTCACAACACTTACATTTATAACCACATATATCGAGAATGTCAATGAATGCATGTACAATTATTTTCATGTGCAATAAATTCATTTTTCACAATATATGTATGTCACATAAT
>JANKOD010000008.1:7307372-7334707 GCA_026284645.1 Erythroxylum acuminatum | reverse complement strand
ACCTTGTTTTAAGCAAACAAAATTTTTGTAATGAATTTTGACTGATTTATAGTTCTAGCATGCCACTCTTGTAGAGTACGTACTCGGATATCACCATAGATGTCGGGTATGTGTCTTACGAGAGTGGGGTGCTACATACCATCCTCACTCCAAGTTGTTGACTGTTTGATGAATGCTTTAACTCACCCAGATTTTATGCGTAATCGAAACAAACTGAGACTATGTAATGCACCGTCCAGTTTGAGAGGGAATATTATAATATAATATAAATGTACAATCATTATTAATACTGACAACTGACAAATGTAAAATTTAAATAAACCATACACGTGTATGGTTGATATTCTCCACTGTAACAAATTCTGTCATTATAAGTGTATATATCACATCGAGCACCATTGTAGAGGTGTGCTCCGCATTATTTTACTCTTTCTGTTATATTGCTTTTCTCTTTCTAGGATTTTTAATCTTAATCATCGCTGACATGCCTTACTAATTAGGATTTCTAGACTTGTGGTACTGTCACATTAGCAAAGACAACAGAGTCATTAACGTAGGGCTAGAATTGGAAAAAATTAGAAGTTTTAACATTTTATTGTCACTTTTAAAGTTCGAGCTATAATTACAAAATTAACCAAAGTTTAGGAATTTTCCATAATTAACCCTTTTATATATTGTAGTGCTTTTTTATATAATGTTTAAGACATAGTTCATGTAAAGTTATAGCACATGTTTGATTGACATAAATATTCTAGTATGAAATGGTATATATTATAGCATTAAGTGGTATTTTTTATAGTATACGGTGGTACTTTTATAGAAAGCAGTAGTATTTTCTATAATGTAGTGATATTTTTGTATAATATAATGATTTTTTTATAAGGTAGTGATTGTTCCTCGTAGTTTTATGGAGAGCAAGAAGATGAAGGTGCTACTCAATATGTTGAATAGAAAAATGTGTACAAGCTGGAGAAAGGGGAAAAAAAACTTTGTGCTTCACCCGCAACGAAAGAATTCCTAGCCCAATAAGACCTAATAAATGGCCATTATTTCACAGATGAGATCTTCTATATCATTTGTTCAGTTCCTACTCTATGTCAAAAGATCTCATCCCTCTATTTCTCTCTGTCCAATAAAGAGATGAGATCATTTGACACATAGTAGGAGCTGAGTTTTTATTGTCATCTCTACTTGTGTGTGAAACATCACTTGGAATTACCCTTCAAATAAATCAATGAATGAATAGCTTGTAAACATCAATTATTTATTTCCTATTTTGAGTTGAACCCTCTGCCAATTCAAAAGTACCATCTTCCATACACACCAAGCCCTAAAATTTACAACTCTACACCCTTTCAACCAAGAGACCTTACTCTGCTTCATTCCCTCTATCTGAAAAATGTTTTGGAGAAAGAAAAACACACCCAATTTTCTCACCCATCAAGTCGTCCTTTTGGCATCAAATGAACAAATACTGTATATGCAACGCCATTGAGACACATTGATCGAGTTCTGGCCATTCTTGGAGCTCAGCATGAACGTTTCCTTTTTCTATTCATGGTATCTTTAGACCACAAAAATAAGGAGTACTTAATGAAATCATGGGCTTCCTATGAAGGTGGTACTGGCATCTTCTTATGAATATCCAACAGAAGATCCCGGAGCTCTGGGAAAACTGAAACCAGTAACAGCTCTAGGATAGCATATGTGAGTTGCTTCACACAAATAGTAGACTGCAAGTGTCAGAAATCATACCAATGTTCAGTCGCAAATGATGTATGAGCACAGAATTTAAGAAATGCGTACGTGAATAAAATTTGAGAAATTATAGTGAGATAGGATGACAGAGAATCGAAGATCAACCTGAGTGAAATAGAAAATATCTCTTGCACATCGCTTGTACTGTTTCTTCCCAATAAAGCTCACTAAGGCCGTTGGAGCTCCACCTAAAATGAGAAAGGGGGTCATTTCTTTTCTTCAATCATTCATAAGTGCATCCGAGAAATGTAAACATATAAATGTTAATGAAACAAGGAAAATCAACATGGTTTATATAATCATGAAAAAGGGGATCTTTTCAATCACATAAATGCGTACTGGTTTTTCCAAGTTACATCAATTCTATTAACTAGCTACGGAATTTTAAACCTCAACCTATGTACTTCTATGAAAAAGAATGGAAACAAAAGCTAAAAAATGGATGACCAAATACTTTCAGACATGATAAATACCACAGGGGGAATCACTTCAGAATAATATAAATTGATCTCACATAACTGAATGTGAGACTTAAAAGGAATGTTGAACTCACCAAACAGCATTTTCTTGATATCACTAGCTCTACGGGAAGCTTCAAGCTGTTCTTCAAAGGAGATATTTGAAGCCTTACTTGTAGTATATTGGCTAATCTGAAAGGGCATCAGGTTTCGGTGAGCATCATCAAGATTATCCTCTGTAACTTGCATGAAGAATGAGCCACCTGGCCAGAGAAACTACGAGAGACAAGTTATTAGATGAAAAATGGAGATTGATATGTTAATATAAGGCAGTGTCAAAGTATAACATGCAAATGAAAACAATGGCACAGTGATGTAGCCACATGAATTACGCATATGACATGACCTATTATCATGCACATGCAGCATAAGTTTACATGTTGGTGTAAGATCAGGTTGCCAGAAATATGCAGTTACTAATTCATTTGCAGTCACTATGTTGAGGAAAGATAAAATGGAGGTCTGAGCTTAAACATTCATCGGAATTCTTATAATGCCTGATCTAGCATTTTGGCAATCCAAACCCATCCTCCAGGCGACAAACCAGTAGCTTAAAATTAAATTAAAAAAATAGAACAATTAGTTACTTTACATAACTAAGTCCCTTTTCATGTTAAACCAGAATCTAAGGTCCTCGTTCTTGGAATTTGCTCACTTAGATTGAAAAAGTTGGTGCAAAGATGCTGGTGCCTGGAAGGGGCCTTAGATTGCCAAATCAGCAAATCCAGCATGTCCAAAACTGACTAATTCTTTATACAAACGAAAAAATAGACAAAGAGAAGCAGTGTAGAATCATCTGATGAGACAGACAGTATAAAGAAGAACATGACCAGTTTAAACATTGATAATAACATTGGTTTAAGTCCTTACATCCTGCAGCCACCGAATCCCTTGTGCAATAGTATCTTCTCTCCTAAGCCAATAAATCTGCCTCAACAGCCAATCATCAACGGCATCTTCCATTACTAACTGTACTATTTGCATTGACATCCAAAACACTTGTCTCCTGTCGAAGCAAAAACAAATAATCACATGTTAAAGACGATAGCTATTTGCATATATAAACAGGACAACAAAACTTGAGCCAAAAGAAGTGAAGCTGTGTTTTCCCCTCATCAGAACCCCAAAAAGTGATCAAGTACTCCCGAGCAGTTGCCCAAAAATCAAGGCCAAAGAAATATACCAGGCATTTCCCTAAAGTTTATTATGCTTATCGCAGCTTGTCCAAAAATGTAAATACATTACGAATCTTACTTCAAGTAGCTTATCATAAAGGAAACGAGAAAAAGTTAAAATAAGAAGAAAAAGAAAAGTTAAAAGTAGCAAAATTAGGATTGAAAAACAAAAAGCAAAGCATCTTGTACATATATTTGTTGAGAAGAAACCACCCAAAGAACACACAAAATTTAATAAATGCATAATTGATTAAATTAAAACAGCAAACAACTCACCTCAGCCACCCTCTTCTTTTTAGCTGAAAGGCCTTATCTACCAGATTTAACAAAGGTACACTTACATTAGGTGGGGCCCACTGCCATAGGAATGACCTGTCAGTATCCAAAAGTGTCTACAAGTAACCTAAACTGTAATACAGCAATGCATAAAATCAATCAACAAAGATAATGTTGTGTTATTGAATCAAAGAGATCAATAATATTTCAAGGAAAATGCAGAAACCACTTGCTTTTCACAGGGTAAAAGCCAAGGAAATAATTCAATCTGATTTTCACATGATGGTTTGCTCTGAATAAAAAAAACGTTCATCTTGATTACTCCAAAGTTGATGATTAAGCAGATAGCAGCTTATCAACAAACAATCAACAGAATAGGAGAAAGCACACATGAATAGTCCAATTAAGAACAAATTATCTATTTCAAACACAATGTAGATAGACCATATACCTTCACATGAAAAGATAATGCAAAAATGAACCAGCAGATTGACATTTTCTAAAACAAAAAATTACCTCTGGAGGCATTTCAACTGGATCTTTTTCACGATTAGAGGTTATAGAAGAACTTGTTGGAGGTATTCCAACACATTTCTTCCACTTAGGCTTCACATCTGAATTAATTTGTTCTCCTGAACCTAAGCTCCTAAACTCCTCCTTATGTTTGATTACCTGAGGTTGAAAACCCTTGGGGTTTAACCCATTATCTGAATGCCACTGATCAGTATGTTCACTGGATGCAACCTCCCCCTGGTTCTGGCAGCTTTGCTTACCGTTTTGTTCATCATCAGAAATGAAGTTCATGGTTTCTGATGTATTTTCCCTCCAGATAGGATAACTCATGTCATGAGCATGACATGACAAGTTATTCTTTTGAGATGACAACAAGGTTTTATCAAAAGGGGAAGATGAGCCAACAATATGCTTTAAGCAGTCAGAAACCCCTTTGAGTTGGTGCATAATATCGTCAACAGCATCATCCACATGAACTGAGTAAATTCATACATCAGAGAGTTAGAAAATTACCAAATGAAGGTGGAACAGAACCAATGATAATAGCTCTCAAATATCAATTATTCCAAACAGCAATTCTGAAGAAGTGGTTGCACAATCTGCTTGGATTGGATTGTAAATCAGTTGCAGAGCAGATAATGTGAGGTTTTTCTTAAACTAAAGGCGACTTAAGGAGATGTAATAAACAAGAGTTTATCTGCATACCTACAAGGGGTCTCATTACTGATGAAGATTCCCCAAACGAGTAATTCTTCAAAAGTGAAAGAAAAAATATAGAACTTCAGGTGCATTCAGCTTACAACTGAATTACAACAAAGAAAACAATAATACAAACGAAGACAGAATATGTGCAATTCAACAGATTTTGCACCTTCGAAGAAACACTCAAGAAATCCCATACTTCATGCTGTTCAGCAACATTAGCTATTGATAAGAGATCCTGAAAAATGCAGTGTGATTCAAGATGTAGAAAAAAGGAAACAAACACTCCACTAAAGAATAAAGAGCAGGAACTAGATAAAGACTTGAAGGTATCTATCAAGCTGAATGCAGCGTTGATGAACAAAAGCATCCTCAGTGCTTGACGAGAATATCCTCTTGGGAGGCAAGTGCAAGGTGTAATTAGGAATTTCCTTTAGGCATCTATGCAGTATCTCAAAATTACTGTATCTGCAAAGAAGATCTTTAAGATGTATATCGTATAAACTCTTTCCTTAATGGAATTTAAAGAATTTCCATGCAATAATCTGAAGATCTACATTAGAACGTTATAAAGAAGAGAAATAAACCTTCGGTTAACAAACCAAGTCGTGTTTTCTGCATCTATCAGAACAATTGAGTAAACAGCAAAAGATTTTGAACCTAGTTTCTCAAAGTAGGCTCCAAGGACCTGTTAAGACATAGGAACCCAAGTAGCACTTGAATCAGATCTATGTATCACTCACATTTGGAAGAAAGCTAAATAAAGAAGCTCCCATAGTTTGATCCTCGCATCAAAATGACACTTCACTCCAAATTTTCCTTTTCTCATTATTTATTTCTCACAATCAACTCCAGAAAGTTATACCCACCCGGCATTTTAATTTAGGAACATGAGGTCTCACATTCCGGACCATTATGTCTGAGATTTGCTTTACAACATGATCGTCACTATGACTTCCATAACTGGACTTGTAGAACTCTGAAACAATGGATCTGCCTACTTGTCCAGTAAATGCCTTTTTATGATTAGATGTTGCTTTAACAGAAAAACTGTTGGATCTCTTCAAGCTAGTTTTATTTTCACCAGTAGAAGCACTCCAGGAACTCCTCAATTCATGTCCGATATGTTGTTTCTGAAAAGATAACTTATCATAATTCAGATTACACTGTCTCTCACGTGTGTTCTCACTGCATAATACAGTATCAACACTTAATTGACCGGGTACTTCCAATGCAGCTTTATCATCTGTTTCTGTAAGAATCATAGAGTTGCTGGTTATCATTTCCTTTCCCAGACTTGCAGTTCTAGTAGAACTACTCATTGCAGAAGCTTTTCCTATAGACTCAACCCCCTCGACATTTTTTTCCTCTTTCTTTTTGTAATTTCTTCCTTTTGCCCACATGTTTTCAAGATTTTCAGGAGCAAGAATTTCTCTTCGTCTCTGCGTTGTGGCCTCATGTATGTGTGCCCACTCTGCACTATGTGGCTGTAAAGCCTCTTGCTGGCCTAACTTATAGTCTAATTTTGTTTGTGTATCAGTATCAACATTTGCCAAGGGCATATCACTTTCTTGATAACTCTTTTCTCCATCAAAAGAATCAGCTTTTTCACTACTTAAGGTTGAATCCATTTTAGAGTTAGAATTAACATCATGCACGCCACTTGTAGACTGATAACCAACAACATCCATAAGACCACCATCTTTAATAGCAACCAAAACGTACTCAATCACCTGATTGACATACCTGATTATGTGAAAATATAAAAATACTGAGATCTCTTATTGCAGAAATAATGGAGCTAATAATCTATTCAAGCAGTGAGTTACAAATTAAAAAACAAACATAAATTCATATAAAGTAAATTGCAGACTAATAGAAACAAATTAGTGCATTAGACATAGGAGTCCCACATTATCTACTAAAACCTTTTCTGAAACAAAAAGAAATGATGCAAACGATGGGAGGAAATAGCAGGCAATGAAGCCATGATGTTCTGGAAAAGTTGGTGATTTAAAAAAGATGAATAAGAATACCAAAAGGATAGACCGCTTACCCAGGACTTGCAAGATTCAAAATTGGCTGCACTACCAAGCAAGTTATAATCTCTCGAGAAATAGTACGGACCAAAGGGCATTGAGCTTCTCGAGGTCTTAATACTATAGCTATGACTCCACCAATGATTCGCTGAAGAACCTTTTGTTTATCAAAAGGCAAACAATATATAAAAAAAGGAGGTTTGAACAATATATATATATATATATATATATTAGTGTGTGTATATATATTATATAGGTTCTGAAAGCAAAAGGAAGAAACTTTTTGATCATCAGAACACTTCCCTCACACCTTGTACTCACTCTCAAGAGATATTAATGCAGGATGGAGCTCCTCAGAAACCATGAGATGTTGTTTCAATCTTTCGTCTCTCTCCTCTGCAGAAAGTGTTCCCATTACATCAACACCAATAGATGATTGATTTCGTCTGAATAGGTCCAAATGATCCCCTATTAGATCAACCACATCCCTGCACAAAGAATCATTCAAATATTCACATTTATTTACTACTCAACTTTCAGTTTCTGAAAAAATCTTCCATGCAAAATTACCCTACCTAGTTAGCAAATCAACAAGGTTTATCTCTTTAGCCCTTACTGATATCTCACAAATAGCATCCATGATTACTGAACGAATAAGCTCAGGAGCTTCCTTGTCAGGTGTAATCTCAGAGTACCACAGATCTACCACAAAATCCTTCAACATTTTATCAATAAGATCATTTAGTGCAGCCTCTACAACTGGAGAATCAAATTTTCTTTTCCATCTTGGTGCAGGTGGTGAAGAAGCAAGGTGTGGATCATTTCGAGATACTTTTTTCTTCTCCAAATGAGACAAATATGACTGCAGAGAAACAGGCTGGCGTACTTTCCACTTGAACTCTACCTCATTAGACAAAACTCGCAATGCAGATACAATTAGGATTGATATTGGCAGATTCACCCACATTGATGTGCTTGTATCTGCAATAAGGAACCAAAATCCTAACAATATTCATAGTCACAACAACAATTACCACAAAGCCAAAAACTACATGCAACCTGATACGTATACTAACTGTTATAAACACAGTCACAAATCATCATTAACAATATGTCAACACAGTAAACTATTACCTCATCCAAACGAGCAACCTCTGGTATATAATTTAAAGTCATATTATTGTATCAGTGTCATAAATCATCATTCACCAAAGCTCAACTCAGAAAATATTAATTCCATATAAAAACGCAGTTAAAATGCTTATATGCAAGAATTCTTTACTTCAAAAGAAGAAAAGGAAAAAGGAAAAGAAAAATAAAAATGGGTATATAAAACGAATGCATTACGGGCAATAAACTAACTTAATTAGTTTTTTTTTAAAATAGAATTCACAGTTAAACCTAAAATGACTAAAAATGACATACAATCCCGAAATTCAAAACAACTAGAACAACACTACACAAAAGTATATCAATAAATAGAAATACCAGCACAAATTCACAGCGAACAACTAAAATGTATCAAAAAGATAACTAATTTATCACAGTAAACACAAATTCAGAACCAGATTGTAATAGAGAAATGACAATTGAATCCAAAACCTCCCCTAACATAAACTTATGCTTCTCTTAGATCAGCGCAATCAAGCAACAAGCTTACGAGACAAGAAGTAAGTGACGGCGAAGATACAAAGAAACCACCAAACCGTTCTTAGCTTTGCCTCTTCGACTAGATCGTGTATGGTTTCCATCGGCCTCATGTTCGTCTTTGATTTACTTCTTAGATCAAAAATGAATTTTTTTGAAAAAAAATAGTGTTTTTCTGTTATTCTTTCTAATTTTGCGTTTGCTAAGTTGGCGCGTATTTTCTCTTCAACAACTACACGTCGTTTTAGCTGCTACCTACAACGCTGGACTTTGCTAATGAATGTTTTGCCTCTTTCTCCGTTAATTTTTGCGAGGTTAATTATTAAAAATAAAATAAAATTTAGGTTATGTTTGGCAATCTGCTAATTTTGTTAGTTGTTAGCTGATAGCTGATTATATCAGTTGATTTGACCAGCGAATTGTATTAGTTGTTTATCATTTTATGCTTGGTAAAATTAGTTCTTTAGTATTAGCTGTTTATGCGCAAAATAACTTATGAAGTCGTGACTTAAAAAAATATAAGTATATGAATATTATATATTTTAATATTTCGTTGGATATTCTTATAGGAATTTTAGATTTTAGATATTTAATTCTACAAAAATTAAGTTTATAACTCTAATAAAAAACATAGAATATTATTATTATTAATCACGATGATACATCCAAACATAAAAATATAACAATCCAAATGAAGTTTAACAACACAATTCAAACAGAGTAAAAGAAATGAACACTATCATTTAAAGTAAAAGTTTATAATAATTCAAGAACGACGTCTAACTACCATTAAACTATAAGCAATATTATCATGAATAGTTATTTTCTCCCGAATTCTCAGTTTTTCAATGTCTTCTAGTGTATAGTTCTTTGCTCTCTTCCTCCACCTTCTTCCACGGTAACCTTTGACCAATAACTCAACCACGTTTTTCCTTACTCCTTTCAATATGTTGTTTACAAATGTCACAAAAGATAAGAAGAATTTATTTTAGCTAATGAATCGTACCTATATCATTCCCCCCTTAAATTACTCCTTTGTTTCTTTTCTGGGATGATGTCATCTAATCATATAAGATGAAAAAGATTATATGCTAGTTAATCAATTTGCAATTGATTTCACTACTTAATTAGTTTTACTAGCTTGAATTAGACTACTTCAACAAAATAAATATATAATTACTTTTTATCATCATAATATTTTTATTAATTACTTAAGTTAAGCATGAAGCACGATCAATTAAGGCCTAGCTAGTTACTTAAAGTGGAACTCATTGACTTCGAGCTATACCAAACTAGTCTAAGTTTTTCTGCCAACCCCAGAGGTTATTCTTCTTTTGCAAGAAATTTATTATCTTTACTCCATATGCTATTAAATTCTAAGGATAATTTTTGTTGAAAATAAATAGAAAATTATATATTTTTATCTCTTAACAAAGAAGTAATCAATTTTTTTTGTTACAAAGGTAAATGTCTTTATCGCTGAATTGGAATAAAATAGCTAAATCAATTTCATAATCAACAATCTTTAATAACCTTTGATTATTATTATCTTCACCAATAAAATAAAACTTTATATAAATATTAGGCCCAATCGGTCCTAGAGCAGCAAGCTCGGGCCCCATTCCAACAGGCCAAAGGCAATCTAAGCTTGAGCCCGAGTCGACTCAGCCCAACCAATTTTTTAAATTAAAAGTACAACAACGTCATTTTACTTTGGAGAGTCAGGCCAACAGCCCGAGCCAGAGTCAGACCTGAGGCTCGACCTGGGCCCAATTGCCACCCATATATGTCAATAAAGTCATTGTAGTTAATTGATTGTGATATTTAGAGATCCTCCCGTCTATTTCTTACTTTAATTGTCAATATTTCATTACTTTTATTAATAAATATAATCAATTTACTTGAATTTTTTTACTCATATATATATATTAAGCAATCAACCATTTTCATTAATTAAAAATATATTTTTCATCAGTATCAAAAATTTTCAGTACAATGAAATTCAAGAATTCATTGAGAGAGCTTTTGGTCATTACCTTTACATCCTATGACATTTCTATCATCTCTTTTGTCCTTATATACCTTAACAAAATGGAATTGTCAAATGCAAAATATAATAGCTGAAATCGATCGTACTTTACTTCTATATGCTTCTTTTCTCAAGCTCTTTTAGTTTGAGTCCTTCTCTGCCACTATTTACCTTATTGATCTCCTGTCCACTTTTGTCCTCTACCAAAAATCATCACATTAACTTTTGTTTCTTACTAAACCTAACTTCTCCTATCTCTGAGTGTTTAGTTGTATTTTTTTCCCATTCTTTGGTTCAACTTGTATTGATAAACTTGTACTCAAATGCACATCTTGTATCTTATTATTTACTTCATAATATTACTATTGTTTTGGCCCACATACATCAAAATATTACATCTCTCGTTATGTTCGGATTCTTAGAATTGACTTTCTATATGCAAAACCCTTCAACTTTGCTCCCTACAATCTTCACCTTCTCAAATCTAAATACCTATATCTTTCATTTTGCCACCTCTTCCTATAGGTCAAACACATCAACCTCAACCTCAACCAAATTTAGTCTCTCCACCACTCAACACCTTAGTATCCATCTTCACCACCTCAACATTCTATGATCACCTGTACCTATGATTACACCACCTCCCTCATTGGTTTTTTAATGTATAACACTACCACTCATAACTCTTATGATCTTGATCCCACTTCCTTCACACAAGTCAACAAGTTTCCTTATTGATGCTAAGTTATGCTTGATAAGTTCACTACTCTTCATTGCAACCAAATTTGGATTCTTGTACTTTCAACCTCAAATTCTAATATTATCAACTGTGAATAGGTTTTTCAAATAAAACAAAAGTTTGATGGTTCTTTTGATTACTATAGGGCCTACTTTACTGCTAAGGAACATCATCGAGCTCTTAGCGTTAACTATACTAGCACTTTTAATACTATCACTAAACCTATCACTATCCAAATTATTTTTACTCTTGATATTATAAATAATTGATTTATTCGTCAACTTGATATCAACAATGCCTTTTTATATGATACTCTTCTAGAAACAATTTTTATAATTAAACCTCTTAATTTTGCTACCTTCATCATCTACTCATAATTGTCATCTCCAAAAAAAATTCTTTATAGTCTAAAACAAGCTCCTTATGCCAGATTTCATCGCCTAAGTTAAAAACTTCTTAAACTAGGATTTACCTTTTATAGATCTAATACTTGTCTCTTTGTTCACATTGCACCATCTTACACAATTTTTCTCTTGATTTATGTATATGACATTTTAGTTATAAGGTCTTTACCTATTTTCGTTTCATATTTAATTCATGATCTTCACTTTACATTTTTTACCAAAGATCTCAGTCCTATTTCTTATTTCCTTAATATTAAAGTCACACTACAACTAATGGCCTTCTGTTTAACCAAACAAATACATTCACTGATTAACTTACACCCCAAATCCAAACCTTGTGTTTTTATCAGTTATTCTCTTATTCATAATAGTCACCACTGTTTTAACTCATATACATTAAAAGTTACATCTTATTCATGTTCGGTTTCTTGAAATTGACTTTCAGTTTATAAACTCTCCAACTCCACTCCCCCACATTCTTTGCCTATCAAATTCAAATAGCTCTACCTTTTTATTTTATCACCTCCTATTACAACTTAGCCACCTTAACTTCCACTAGATTAACCCTTCCACTACCTTTATATATTAGAATTGAATTAATGTTAAGGGGATTATAGAAAATAAGGAACAAACCATGGCATGTACAAACCAGCATTTGAAACATGTCCCTTATAAGTTTGACAAACTTAATACCTGTCCACAATAGTAACAATGCCTCCTCTCATCTTTGAAACAATATCTCTTTCTCACCTCTTCAAGAGTCTTATCTCTACTAAGATAACCAACTAAGCCTCCCTCATGTAACTCTTTAATCACTTTCTCCTTGAGTGAAGTTCTTAGAAGACAAAGTTGATTTCTTTTCATGAAAAACCCACTATGCACTTGGAAATCATCATAAGACTTTTTCACCAAACAAAAGTCCCATATCTCTCCAAAATCTCCATTAATCTTATATAACTCCTTCAAATACTCAAGACCCTTATCCTTCATACTTAGGGTCTTCACTATAGCCACCCTTCTATTCAATGCATTAACAATCTTATTATTCTTCCCATACCTACGCATTAATTTATAAGGAACTTATCAACAAAAGTTAACCATCTAGCATATATCTTTGTTCTCAATTGCCTTTAACTTCCCAAATACTTTAATCTTGATGATCAATGTACAAAATAAACTATTTCCCAATTAAATAATGTTCCTACATCTTCAAGGCTCTCATAAAAGTATAAAATTCTTTATCATAAGTAGATCACTTTTGCCTAGCATCACACAGCTTTTTAAGAAAGAAGGCTATTGACTTTTTCCCTTAAGATAGCACAACTCCAGTCCTAACTTCATTAGCATCACATTCTAATTTCTTCCTCAAGATCTCATTCTCCTTTGGACTTATACGGTGGTGAGGTAAGTTATATAAACTAGCCTTAGAAACCAAATCAACGTAGTATTAGATATCTCTCATAGGAGGTAATCCATTGGGTATTACATCCTCAAATTCTTCTAAAATTGGATGTTGTTAGAGTATTTTATATTGAATAAACATGAAAATGTTAAAGGGTTTATAAATGGTAAGGATCAACTATTCAAATGACTAGTTCTACTCATGTTGGCAATTGTTGACCCAAACTCAATTCTTGTTAATGGGCTCTACACTCTACCCATATTAAAAATTATAATATTGTATTGTAGCAGGTTTGGTCCGAATTCTTAATTTCATTATTGTCCATCTGGATGTCCAGTCTTAGCGACCTAGTCCGATTACCGCTGCATTTATTTCAAGTAAAAACTGGAAGTCCAATCTCAGTTGCACTTGAAGGGGAGTATTAGAGTGTTTCATATTGACTAAACATGAAAATTTTAAAGGGTTTATAAGTGGTAAGGGTTAACTATTCAAATGACTAGTTCTAATCATTTTGGTAATTGTTGACCCAAACTCAATCTTTGTTAATGGGCTCTATACTCTAC
Organism: Erythroxylum acuminatum; assembly: GCA_026284645.1. NCBI lineage: Eukaryota > Viridiplantae > Streptophyta > Magnoliopsida > Malpighiales > Erythroxylaceae > Erythroxylum > Erythroxylum acuminatum. Next base: position 7,320,942 of record JANKOD010000008.1, on the reverse strand, counting down.
CCATAATAAAAATTATAATATTGTGTCAAAGCAGATTTGGTTCGGATTCTTAATTTTCCAATTATCCATTTGGATGTCCAGTCTCAGCAGCCTAGTCCGGTTACTGCTGCATTTATTTCAAGTAAAAATTGGATGTCCAGTCTTAGTTGCACTTGCGGGGGAGTATTAGAGTATCTTATATTGACTAAACATGAAAATGTTAAAGGGTTTATAAGTGGTAAGGGCCAATTATCCAAATAACTACTAGTAGTTATTTTGGTAATAGTTGACCCAAGCTTAATTCTTCTTAATATGTTTTACACTTTCCCCACATTAAAAATTCTAATAGATGCACTTTGAAGGAATCTCAATTTTTTTTCTCCCCTTTTGCTATAAACAAGTATAGCTCTCTTGTTTCTTTCATCTCACTCACAAGACTTTCCATATTATTTTTCAATTCTAACAATGACTTCTTTGTCCTATTAAGTTTCACCACTCTCTTTTCACTTATAGGTATTAACTTATACTTCACGTTATTCTTCACGTATCAATAAATATTCTCCCTTACTCGAGTGAAATGCATCAACACCATATTGCCATGATAAACCCAACAAAATTTGACACTCATCCATATTAACAATATCATATAATAATCTTCATACGAGTATTCACCAATAGAGAATGACACCTTACACCTTCTCTAAATCTCCTCCTTAAATCCTTAAAATTCATCTATCCTTGTATTTATCCTCTATACCTCTCCATCCTCTATTAATTGCGTATCTCATATTTCTTTCTAAAACTGGTGAAGCTGTCAAAGTCCAAATGAATATGTAAAGCTCTTTGCTTTGTTGGGTATTCCACTACTTTTCTTCTTTTTATATGCCCCACTTGTATTAGACCCTGAAAGTATTGAATTTCGTGGCGGGTATGAAGAAACAAGACCATCATTGTTAAACAAGTCACCACTCAATACTCCCGGTTCACATTTCTTCCCCATCTTCAACATCTCTTCGTCAAAATTTGATGCTCTTAGTATTTGCCCTTTTAATAATTGCAACAAGTAAATGTCGTTAATACCTCCTTGGAAGCTGATTGTGTTGTATCCATGTTTCAGGCTTAGCGCTTTACTAGCGACGCGAGATATGCAAATCAGTCCGGTAATGCCTCGATGCTCTTAAGGTAGGTTCTCATGAAGATTGTACGAAGTAAATTTGCAAACCAATAATATTCAAAGTTCTTGGTGTCATTAAGGTTAACAAGTTGAGATCATAACACTAACGAGGAAACAAACAATGTGGAGACGCAGTGGCGAAGCCAGAAATTTGTTTTAGGGGGGGGCAAGGTATATATATATAGTTTTTTTTTAATTCAATCCACCATGAGCAACGACATTCTTTTAGGGTGGGCAACCTCTATATATATATTTTTTTTCTTTTTTTAAAAAAATTGATAGCTTCACTACTGTGGAGACGTAAAGATGAATACAAAGATAATAAATTTTAGGAATTTTGAAAAAGAGATTTAAGAATTTTATAAATTTTAAGTTATTTTGAATTAATCTAATTATATATTTAATCAAAGTTTAAATTTAATTTTAAAATATTAATTTTAAATGAGTAAAACTCACTATTTTCATGCGAATGCTACATAAAATAATGTCACAACAACGCTAATGTATTTAACCAAAGAATCATTAATCCCTTCAAAAATTTTATCACTCAAAATTGAAATGTATCTTCATCAACAAATCTTTACAACAGGTCCTTTTTCTTTTCCTTTTCTTAATCAACACAAAAAGATCCCTTGTAATCCCTCGTTCTTGGCAGCAGGCTCTTTTTCCTTGATGGCGACATTTTCAAAAACCTTTTTCATGGACTTGCGAAAATAAGAAAAAGAAAATATTTGCTTCTTTCCATTAACAATTGCATGAACTATGATTACATAAAATCGACAACAAATGAAATGAGTGCAAAAATGAAAATTTTGAGAAATGGCAAATGCAACCTATTCACACCAAAATAGGAGTAAGAAAAAGCCTCAAAAAACAAACCAACCGCTCATACAACAACCCACACCCTTCCCAAAAAGATTTATAGGAAAAAGTTGCTTTTTATCAAAATCTCAACCCGCAGCAGTAGTACATAAGATACATCGCAAGCGAGGAACACTTGAATTATCATCGTCATCGTCATCTCCATCATTCTGATCATGATCATAACCAGAAAACTGTTCCCTCCCTGTCTCTCCATTTGCTCCTCTTCCACTAACAGTATGCATGGAATCCATAAGACAATTCATGTGATAAGCATGACAGCAAAAGAATGTAATGACTGATACATTTTGAATCGAAAAGGGATCGAAACACATGCAACATCTCGTATCTCCCCTAGTTTTTGACTTGACTTCCATGCTTCTCACAATAGGTGTCCTCTCAGTTGCCTGAGAATCCCTACTGCTGTCCCTTTTCATTTGAGCATCATCTTCTTCATTGCTCAAGCAAATTCCCCGCCTTGCTTCATTGAAATATTTAACCAAGAGGTTTACACAATCAGCCTGTGTACCATTCATAGAATACAAAACTGTCAACACACTTCAGAATTTTAAATTTTGTTCAGATGCAAAATTAAGAACGTGAAAACAGTACCTTGAGGATATCATTGCAACCATGTCTAAGGGACGTTTCAGTTCTGTAATCTGTGATAATTTTGACCAGACGATCCCTAAGCCTGAAACAAGAACCAAAAAGGGAGAAAAAAGAACAATCACCAAAATCATCGTTTCTGAGTGAATAAAAATATATGAATGTTGTATTTACATATGCGCACATATATATATCATTCCACTTGATTAGATAGTTTTGAAGTTTCACTTTGACTAACCATGCATGAACAATTGCATGTTGATTGAATTAACAGCATGCTCACACAGAACAAATGTGTGTGCATTCTTCTCCTTCTCCTCCTTTTATCTTTATTTTCAAACGATATTAAAAGTAATTTAACATGATATCAAACCAAGTTCAAATTCTAAGCACCTTTATACCAATGGTAATTTTCAGAGCATAAGGCTTTCGAGCCCAAAATGTAATCCCTAACCTTTGTTTTTCTTAAGATCCTGTATTCCTTCGTTAGGGACTGATAAGTTTTCTTTTCTAGCTAAGCACTTCTCTCAATTTGTCTTTCTGAGAGCACTGTCACCTATATTTGCTTTTCTGCCATTAAGACCATCCCTATTATGTTTATCCTCATGATAGTCCTTTGAGAGCATTGTTAACTCTATTCTGTCTTTCCTTCCATCGATATTCTGTATCCTTTTGATAGCCATAAGAGTATTCCCACCTCCGTTCTTGTCTTTCCTGTTCTTTGACTTGTATTCGATTTTTCCTATCTCCTTCTTCTATGGCGAGCATCTCTTTTCTACCTTTTCTCTTCTCTCAACAATTGCCTTAGTCATTTTTGCTGCCAACACTTCGCATTTACTTTCAAGTTCTAATTTTTTTCTTTTTTTGTGATTTTAGGGTTTATCAATTAAAAAGAAAAAGAAAAGCTAGCAAAAACAGGAAAATAAAAACCACAAAAAGAAAAATAAGGCGAAAATAAAAAATAAAAAAGGAAAGAACATATTACTTCTTCATTTTATTTGTTCAAAAATTTCTTTTTGTAAATTTAGAATTCATATGCAAGCTGGACCTATAAAACATCAACTTACTAACTTGAAGGGTACTAACTTGAAGGGAAGTGTCGAATATCATAAAAATTCATTATTTAGTATAAAAATATTAGGTTAAATTATATCGAATATCCTGAACTATAAACAAAATATCAAATAAAACTCAACTTTCATTTTTTAACACTAGATATCACAACCTATAAAAAATGTATAACTATATCCCAATTAGTTAGAAAATTCAACTGTGTTGAACTATTATTTCTCTAAAAATTTAATCAATAGTATGGGTCAAGGCATACTAACCGAGGTATCTCCAACCCATTAGGCACCATGTTTACAATATATAAAGGGTCAAGATTGCCAACAGTGTGCTCTAACAATACTCCGACCTGAAAAGAAATCAAATGATACGCATATCATGATAACCAGGAAAAAGAATGAAAACTTATCATATTTGTGCATGTCATACAAAACTAGCATAAAGTGTGCAATTAGATTACCATCTCAGGTTTGTTAAGACACTGCTTAACCAATTCTTCCCAGAGTTCATCGTCTTGTTGCATGCTTACAAACTCTACAGCCTGCACACACAATCATGATACAGCTCCTATCACTTCCAACATCCAGGTTTCAAATAAACACAATGACAACCCAAAGAAACAAACAAGAAGCTTCCATCAGAGACAGAATGGAACCTCTTCAATGTCCCCCAATTTATTAATGATGACAGCTAGGGCCTTCCTCGAATTTCCCATTCTTCCAAGTATGAAGACTTGCTCCCGTAAAAGATCTCTTTTGACACAAATTTCATGTGCCTGAAATTAAAGCTTACGGCTTTTACAAACAGTGTCAAAAGTAATCAACATTGATTTACTTTAACATATTAAGCTTGTGTTTATGAATTAGCCAAACCTTCTCAAGTGTGTAATGTTGGCTGCTACGAAGAAAAGGAAGTAACATTTTTGGATCATAGTCTGCGTACAGCTCTACCTGTCCCAACCAGATCAAAGTTATGCCAGATATTTAGAGTGAGTTAAGCCATAAGATCAATTCAAGTTAGCATGAAAAATTACAACTATGCCTGCAACAATTTACCCTGGACACCAAAAAGATGCTTTTAAAGATTCTAAGCCATGCAGGTAAAAGGAAGTTGACCACAAGTAGCAGAACAAGAAGATCCTTTCAGTTAGACATTTATAATAGGATGTTGCAAAGAACTTGTGTTTCAGTCTCAGATATACACACAGTTGAACAAGAGGAACAAGTTTTTTTTTTTTTTTGGGGAAATTACATGTGGAACAAATTGGATATAGCACTGTAGAATCTAGGTTTGACAGGAGAATAGAACAGATTCAAATTGTCTTACCCCATATCATTGGAAAACAACCATTAACAAACCGAAGATGTTGACATATAGTTTACATTCTCTTATCTATTAAGCCCATTCTAATTGACTCTAAATTGACAAGTTGTTCATATGGAAACAAAAATAATTTGCCATTTTAACAAGCAATAAACTCTTCAAAAAGGAAAATATTAACGATACTGAGACTTCTACCAACATAAGACAACCAGGTAAAATATTTTAGCCAACCACCTGCATATCATGAAAATCCTTTCCAGCATGTGGATTCACTTCAAATAATGAATGCAGATATAGATGCAAGAAATATCTTGAATCACACTTGTTGCTTGCAGCCAGCAGTTGTGCTACAACTTCAGATGGAGAAATTAAATCTTTGTTCTGAATCAACAAGGTCACTGCATGTTTGGAATCAAGCATCATTAATTGGACAACCTGCACATTAGCATACCAGCAAAAAAGAAGTAGATAAGTTTGCCATAGTTTCGGATAACCAGTAAATATAGCAAACTGAAATAGGAAATAACGGGAAACAAAGAAACATTGAAAAATAGGTGATCTGTAATAGTCAAGCAGGAAATATAGCAAACTGAAATAGGAAATAACGGGAAACAAAGAAACATTGAAAAATAGGTGATCTTGTAATAGTTTTCTCACAACCTACATGGCAAACAATTTTCCAACACACCTATCAAATGACGACTCCAAGAAGAAAGTCAATATTCAAAATATCAGCAAAACCACAAACACTAGCAAGTCCTGAACAGTTTATGTTGCAAATTGGATGTATGAACAGGTTCTCAATTATTAAAGCTAAAATTATAGAATAGAGAGCAACAATAGAGCATAATCAATTTTCAATCTATTGCCATACCTTTTCACGAATAGCTTCATATAAGTTGTGTTTTTCAATGAAATCAAATATTTCTGGCTTCATAAGCTGAGAAAGGTAAAAGAAAAATGAGAGACCAGCAAATAAACAAACAAGAAAATGTTACTAAATTAAGATAATTGAGCGCACAACTATAGTTTTATTGAATCAGACTAGATAAAAAGGGACTTTTATTACTTCTGTCAGCACCAACATATACTTACATCAGCATAAAGAGAAAAGGCTTTCTCATATTGCCCATCAATTACATACAACTCTGCTAATGCCTGAAACAGAAAAATACTGTGATTAAAGACTTGCAGATATCAAAACTTCCTCAGATGATACGCAGGACTCCCAAGACAAACCTCTTTGAGTGCATCGGTCATGGATGAGGAATTCAGTTGAGGTTCTATGGCAGAGATAACTGGCAATGCAGAATATATTGCAGATGGCCAAGATTTGACAGTTGACAAAAGATCCTTGTGAAAAGATGAATTTGTTGCCAATGCTACTAAAGCAACCTGAAGAATGAACATGAACACGCATTCTTACCATGTAGGAACAGAAAAATAAAGTACAAAGAGGTACAAACCTCATAAGCAGTATCCCGGAGTCTAGGGTTCTCTGTTGGTATATAAGGAACTAATACAGGAAGCTGGCGGAGATGAGCAAAATGGAAAACCCACCTGCAGAAAACAGTCGCTCTTGTTACTAAGTGCTAAGGGTAATTTTGGCGTTCAACTATTTAAGAACAACCTAAAATAACATGACAACTATATAAACATAACACGGGCACCGTTGTAAGGGTAAGCAGCACTGGCATCTTTCAGTCTTTCTTTCTCACTCTTTCTCTCTTCACAAAGTTACGAGTGACCATATAAACAAAATGTTTATGATGGGAACATGTATATATGTTTGCCTTACCTTTCCCACGCTGATGCTGAACCCCGCAACAATTTGGGGCACAAGGATGCAGCTTCACCATACTTTCTTTCAACAATCAAATGATCAAGATATCTGGACCCCACCTGTACACATGGATCCCAAATTTAATCATTTGTGAAACTAATCTAATCAGTTCTATTTAAGTTGCAAGAATCACATGTTCTTGGGTTAACCTCGTCACCAAATTGAACGACTGTCCAAATTTGCAATGACGTGCTAAACTCACTATTGGCATGATAACAATATTACAGTGAAGTTTTGAAGAGACATCAAAATGTTAATCATGATAAAGAAAAAGGAAAATATTTTATTTGATTCATAAGGTCATTAAAACTTCCTTTGATAATTCTTTCTCCTTAATATTACGGGGTTAAATGGACCTACTTGTACAGACATACTCACTAAACAATGTCAAAAGGATGTCTTGATCTGAAAATAAATTGAATGATCCCACGCATATACCAGCTTTGTCATTGGAGATATTGATTGGATTGCACTATGCTGTAACTTGATCTCTAAGGACCAATGTCACAATTTTTCACAAAGAACAAGAAAATATTTGATAAGAAAATTTCTAAAGAACCTGTGGATATCAGTAGAACTACACATATTGCTAACCAAGGAAGAGATTTCATAGTAAAGACAAGATAGGCTTGTCCAAAAGAACCATAATCCACATGCATGCTGTAGAATGTACAATGCATATCTACATATTTTAACACAGGTAAATAAATCAAAGTACCTCATCCAGGAGTTCACTCCGACCTTGACCTGCTTCAACTGCAGCTAAAGCTTTTTCATGCCAGCCATGTTGCAAAAGCCATGATATATGGTCCTCAGCATCCCTAAAATATGTCAAAGTACCCAAGAAGAAAGCAAAAATGAAGAGGCAAATTGTTGAGAATAAAAATGAAGAACAGAATAGAGAGAAGAAGAGAAGGAGAAAAAGAAGAGTCCAGAAAGAAAAGAGAAGAACAGAGAACTTTAGAGAAAGAGAGACGCACACACATTAGCTAATTCACATCCCCCTCGTAAGGGAAACGGTTACAGTTTTATACTAGTTACAGTTGTGTAACAGCTATAATATTTTTATACGTAACAATTCTTTCTCCTTTAGAAAACCTTGTCCCCAAGGTTATGGAGGTTTACAAAATGGACAAAAAATGAATAATCTTATTTTCTTTTCACCACCCATCTTCTTCACAACATCACCAGCAATTGCTCCTTTAGCATCATGGAGGAAGGAGATTAGTTTATCAGAATGAGACATAATCGCACAGAAAACTCCAGCAATGTAACCACCTGCAAAGCTCACACTCTGCTCATTTAACAAAACTCCAAAACCAGATGAAATGTTTTTATACTTTGCAAGGTCAATTTGCATGTTACTCTTAACGAAATCAAGAGGAGTAACCGTCACGTGGGTTAGACCACATCTAAGAAGACCACCAGCCGTACAAGCAGCGTATAAAGCCGAAGAGTACATCTCGATCTTACTAGGCTCGCTAGGAGAGGGGACGAATAAGGAACCATCGGAGGCGACGTCATTGTTATTCATGAGAGGGGTGGACTCTACAGCCAAAGACTTTATGTAATCCTTCTCTTGCATGGGTTGCTCGTTTCGATTCGTGAGTTCTGGAGTAACTGCAATAGTAGCTCCCACTTCCACTCCTTGTTGCTTCAAAAATTGTGTCACCACAGTTTTAAGCTGCAGCAGGTTGTTCTCCAATTTTTTTGTTCTGTTTAGAACTTCCAGAAACATTTTCTCATTTCTGCTTTGAAATTCCATAAACATTTTCTCATTCCTGCTTTGAAATCCAAAAACATTTTCTCGCTTCTGATCTGTGCTTCCATCAAGCTTTACATGTTTTCTTCGATTCCAGACATAACCAACTTCTCTGATACCATTTGTTGCGAATAAAAATGAAGAATAGAAGAGAGAAGGGGAGAAGGAGAGAAGGAGAAAGAGAAGAGTCCAGAAAGAAGAGAGAAGAACAGAGAACTTAGAGAGAGAGAGAGAGAGACACACACACACACGCACATTAGCTAATTCATATCCCACTCGTGAGGGAAACGGTTACAGTTTTATACTAGTTACAGCTATAATATGTTTACACGTAACACAAATAAACTAACAAAGATGCACAGTCTTTGAAAATTAAGGGAAAATGCCCATGAACTTTATGATAAAGAAGTACATGCTTAGACTAGTGGGTGCAGCAAACCGATTGATACTCTCCCCATAAAGGGGGTCTGAGTCAACATCCCTCTGAAAAGCCCTCTCTTTGTTGCCAAATACAAAAAGCATATTCCATGAACGCTTAGAGAAAATGAAGAAAAAAAACCAATGTGCACTAATTTTAAGCGTTATCTCTTGCTTAAATAGCTTTCTCATCACATTATATGCCGACTTTTTGACTAGGTTGGCATAGATATATTCACTCCTAGATCAGCTAACTACTCATTATAAGGCAGAAATGACCCAAATTACACTTCCCCTGGTTTGTAAGTCATAAGCACCATAAACTGCAGGACATGCTTGTGGAATTAGCATGAACATATGGCTTGGCTTAGACAACAAACAAAGAAGCTATGGACATAGAAGACACTATGTTCATCTACATATGAAATAGCAACCAATATATTATACAAGGCACCTAGACAAAGACAAAGCTCCTATGTTCAGAGTAAGCTCATGTCCCAACAATTTCCAGTGACAAGGCAAACTGAAAAGTAAGGCTACATTGTTCAGAGATGAACTAAGACACCTCATATGTATGGAGTTTCTTTTTAACATAATCTTAAACAGATGCAATGTTTTAATTCTTGGCATTTACTCTACAAGATATTTCAAAGGAAAAATTGTATGCATGCAGAGGCAATGAACCAAACATGTTTCATTGGAAACTAAAATCTGACAAGAAAATAACTAACCTCGGTTTTGCAATGACCACATCTTTTGGAGATACAATATAATACAATGGCTCATCACCAGCAGCCCACTGTCCACCAGCATAGCTGCTACCTATATTCACATTAAGGTATTACTTTCAAAGCAGATTGTCTGCTAGATTGAGACCAAAATCACATAAAGTCAGAAACCTGAGAATGGAGCATGAGCAAGAGAATAGTCCTTTCCCTTGTAATGCTCAAAGCCATGAACTGGAAGGGCATCAGTTGCAAGTTCATCATTGTTCCACGTGACAATGCGTACTTCTGGTCTTTGTGCATTTCCCTGCTTATATATAGCATACGTTAGTAGCGCAATAGGGTCATCAAAACACTTTCAGTATGTTTCATCCTTTAAATTAACTTCACTTAAAGATAATAGCGCATATGACTGGTGATGTGTATATGTGACACTGAATAAAACAGATCATGCTGAGCAAGTTACCACTTCAGACATGACAGAGAGTAGATACATTAAACAGCAGTTCCTAGCTTGTTAACCAGCAGGCCACATATATGCCTCAAAATAATACTAGAAACTGATCTTCCAGAATAAAGCGTGTGGAGTTAAATATAGATAGCAAAAATGAAGCACAACTCTTCACTCTCTCAGGACTGAACAAAAAACCACTTTGCAAGAGATCATCTCTCCTTGTTGTACACTTTTGGGCCGATTCTTTCTAATTTAGTACACACATAAAGTGAACACTAAAATTCTTGAAATTAACAATGACCATCTACAAGAACAACCATCTCCATATCAAACATCAACAATAATTTATGTGATTACATTTTCCCTCGAGGAATTAAGGACAGACTGAGTAGATATTGCAGCCAAAGTAAAGAGAAAAAAGTGATTTGCTGCTCGAAAGACACTTGACTCGAAAAGCTGGTCCACAAGGAACTATACTTTACAATGCTCGTGCAACATGGAAGAGAAATACCTGTCTTACTGAAATGGTGCTGCTAAATTCCTTCTCTCCATCTTCTTCTCCAAGAATATAAGCTAGCACGACCAACGAGTCACCAAATGGAGCAATTCCTGAAACATAATAGCTGGTCTGAAAAGATGCCACAATATCCACCTGGTTCATACTGGACATTGGGACATGCCTGTATGTCCCATTGGTGCCTTTATACTGGCTTGCTCTTATTGAAGCAATTTTCACAGATGTCCCCCAGCCAATAACCAAGAGAGTGTCATCCTAGATAAGAGTAAAGAAATGAATGAGTTCCAAGACAATGCATGCTTAATTTGTGTTGAATAGTAAAAGTGGAAGTTAATGAATAGATTGACGGAGCTGTTCAGACCATAGAAAGGTGAATTTTTAACTAACCTGCCAAACTAAGTGAGGCCGCAACAGCTCCGGGCGTGGGCTTCCCCGTGGTCTTTCAATAAATGTAATACGTTGATCATTGGTAGCATCATATACTTTCACACCAGTATCATTAGCCCAAGCAATAAGACTTGATCTCCACTTCACAGCATGTATTGGACCTTCACCAGAGTGTAAAACCTAAAAAGACAAGCAAGTATTTGACTTCAGGCTCAACATCTTACTAGTGCAGCTATTGCAAAAGATAAAGGCTGTTGTACTAATGCCAACCTGGTCCCGATAGCCAAGCCATTTCTTTGCATTTAAATACAGATGACCTGCTAACCCACCAGCTACAAATCTTCTGGATGCTTTTCTTGAATACTCAGGGTCCAAAGCAACAGCCTTCATTGGACGATGATACTCGAACCTCATTTTCTCATCAGTGAAAAGGCTATTTATTACAACAGTCCCATCATCTGAACAGCTTCCTATATACTCACCTTCTATATCGAAACTAAGGTCATTTACTGCAGCAGTATGAGCATGAAATTCCTTAACCTGGAAAGGGAACCTTCTATCATTAGATTTTAGCCAAGTCCTATGAACTAAATACAGGCATGTTTCAGTCCTAACTGCTAATCAAGCCTAAAGAGGTGTTAATATTGATTAGTTGATCAAGATAATCTAGCTGCACTTAAAGCCTAATATTCAGGCCCCTCTAAAACAGTCACACCTTAAGTAAAATAGTCCACTGGAACTACTTAAATTCACAGGACAGAGTTTTTAGCGATTCATGCGAAAAAGAAGCATTCATCCGAAATTCAAAAAAAATAAATAATAAAAGAAAATTTGAAACACACACAGATCGTAAACTTGAGTAAAAGAATGTTCCATATACATTACACTAATTAGAGAGGAGAAACCGAACTTTAAATTTAAAAACAAAAACAGGAAAAGCGTTCTCAACTATTTGCTCAAAACAAGTGATGTTGGCGCAACTTCCCAGAATCTTTGTGCACTCAACGTTCAACGACATAAACAACAATTCTCAACTTTAGTCGCAAAGTAAAAACAAAGAAAAAAAGACCAAGAACATAAACGTGGAAGAATTGCTTGTGCCTTGTATTATAAAGTTACGATATTCAGATTCTAATGGAACAATCGCTAGAACACAGACTCAACGATAAATTAAAAAATCAATCACACTCTAACATCACCAAAAGAGAATCTCCGGATACAAAAAGCTAAAAATTGAAACTGCAATCAAAGTTCAGATCCAACGAAGCTCCAAATTCACTAGTCACTCGCAAAATAACAATAATCGAAACAACAAATGTTACGTAACCTGGTTGCCAAGGAAATCAAGGATGTGAACGGAGCCGTCCAGAGTCCCGAGCGCGATCATTCGCTCCGCGACGGCAATACAAGAAGCGGCGTCGTTTGATAGCAGCGTGGGTATGCTTCCTCCCATTCTCTGGTACTTTAGTCTCGGCTCCTCTTCCTCTTCCTCCTCCTCCTCCTCCTCCTCTTCCTCTTCATCCTCGTCTTCCTCTCGCTCATCGTCGCCGTCGACGCCGTTCTCCGACGGAATCGGAGCCATTTGAAGGATGACAGAGCTTTGGTTCCTCGTCGAAAAGAAAGTAGGAAAAAAAAAGGGAAAAATGAAATGATTTGAGTGCTTTGTTCTGCTGAAAATTGTGACAGTGAGGTCCGTTAAATGGTTGTTTTGTTTATTAATGTGCAAGCCAACAAATGGCAAGTGGTGATTGCCACCTGTCTGTCTGTATCTTTCGTTTCTCTTTTCTCCTTCTTTTATCTCCGCCAGTTTCCGCCTATTAATTTAATTCCCATTTTCCGGAAGATACGCACCGTATTAGTTGGATTTCATAACATAGGATAAGATAACCTCTTGATTTTGATTTTCAGACTCTACTTAAAGTAGACTGCTTGTATTTAAGTAGTTAGTTGATTCACTAATTGCTTTGCGTTATCTGAAATTGAAATATGGACAAAATGAAGTTTAATGTAAATAAAAATAGAAACTAAATTGCATTTAAGTTGTCATTTTCAAGCTTCCAATTATATTATATTATATGCCGTACCTTGACTTTAACAAGTGAAACGCAGGGCAATCACCCTGGCCTGCTTCCTACATGCCACATGGTCGCATTGCAGAACTAGGACGTGACGTGGACCTTCGAAGACAATAGTAAACCTAAAGTAAAGCAGACAATTACTTAAAGCTGGATCAAACTTCACGTAGTTTTTCAATTTTTGTTACTTTTAATGAACTAGCATATTAATACTGCGCAATTGTGTATTAATAATGTCCTGTTAATTTAATTAGTTATATTATCATATATTTTTTATGTATAAATAAATATAAAAATTTTAAAAATTTGTAATCAAATTAAAAGTAAAATTTCAGATTTTGTTATTAAATTATAAATATTTTAAATTTCTAATTTG
>JANKOD010000008.1:7272226-7297247 GCA_026284645.1 Erythroxylum acuminatum | reverse complement strand
AAGCATAATCAAAACTCACTTTAAAAGTAGTTGGAAAGCCATTAATTACATTAGTTGAAAAGCATTTATAACTTATTAACATAAATATAAAAATGTAACCCACCTTATATCCTTGCTTAAATTCTTGGTCAACTTGGCCTCTCCTCTTGCTCCTCTTGCCCTTCTTGAACTTCTTCAATCAACACAAAATTCCCAAATCAACATAACTCAAATAGGAAAACCTAAAAGACCCATTACATGAAATTGACCCTAGAATCACTAAACCCATCTATTTCCTAACCTCTTTGAACCAAAACCCATTCAAAAGCTAAACCTTGAAAACCTAACTCACCTTGAATCCTTACCCAAACAAGGAGTTTCTTGGTTCAAATAGAAGCTTGGACCTTCCTCCACGTTTTTCCTTCTTGGGTTTTCTTCAAACAACCTCTTGAACTCTTGGAACTCAAAACCCTAGCAAGCCTTCTTCTTTTCTCCTTCTTTCTCCTTCCCACGACAATTCTCTCTTCTCCTCTCTCTCAATTTTCGTTCTTCTCTTCCTTTCTACCTAAGCCAACTCTAATTCTCCCTTTTATACTTCCACTTAAGCCCAAAGGCCCAATAGCCCATTAGACTTTTAATAAGGAAGCCTTGTACATTGATAACTCAAATCCCTCACTTAAGCCCATATTATTTCCTTAATGAGCCTTACAACTTCTAACACATTAATTACATTAACTCATACCACCTAACCTTATTAATGCCACCATACTAATTAATCCCAACACAATTTAACTCATCAAGACCCCAAATTCCTCTAATCATGCTTAAATAAAAAAAAATTCAGGGGCTAACACAAATTTGGGAGTGATATCAATAGATTTTTAGCAAAGTTGCATTCTGGAAAGTTGTAGATCTTTCTTTTATCTTTTCAACGGTATATTGTAAGAAAATTTTGTATATCAGAGTCAAAAGTTATGATCGTTATAAGTGGAGATGTTATGGAGAGTGCAAAAGTAAGACGAAAAATTGAGACAAAGTGAAAGTAAGACGAAAAAATAAGACGAAGTGAAAGTAAGACGAAAAACTAAGACGAAGTGAAAGTAAAACGATACAAAAGTGAGACGATAGAAACTAAGACGAAGCAGAGTCAAACTAAGACGAAGCAAAAGTCAAATTAAGACGATAGAAACTAAGACGAAGCAGAGTCAAACTAAGACGAAGCAAAAGTCAAACTAAGATGAAGGAGAGTCAAACTAAGACGAAGCAAAAGTCAAACTAAGACGATAGAAACTAAGACGAAACAGAGTCAAACTAAGACAAAGCAAAAGTCAAACTAAGACGATAGAAACTAAGACGAAGCAGAGTCAAACTAAGACGAATCAAAAGCCAAACTAAGACGATAGAAAAACGAAACAGAGTCAAACTAAGACGATAGAAACTAAAACGAAGCAGAGTCAAACTAAGACGATAGAAAAGTCAAACTAAGACGATAGAAACTAAGATGAAACAGAGTCAAACTAAGAAGAAGCAAAAGTCAAACTAAGACGATAGAAACTAAGACGAAGCAGAGTCAAACTAAGACGAAGCAAAAGTCAAACTAAGACGATAGAAACTAAGACGAAACAGAGTCAAACTAAAGCGAAGCAAAAGTCAAACTAAGACGATAGAGTCTAAGACGAAGCAGAGTCAAACTAAGACGATAGAAACTAAGACAAAGCAGAATCAAACTAAGACAAAGCAAAAGTCAAACTAGGACTTATATATATATTTTTATGTTTGACTTTAAAATTATTATATATAGAAGTCACCCTCGTGCAAACAGTGTTATATATATATATAAATTCTATTTTATATACTAAATAATTTTATTATTATGTATACTTTTAAAATTTATTATTATTATTATTATATAGGCATAATAACAAATATATATATATTACTAATTAGTAAAATTTTTTCTAATTTAATAACAATTAACGATAGAAACTAAGATGAAGTAGAGTTTTTAAAGTTTGTAATTGCAGACTAACAATAACTGCTATGCTTCAAGTTCAAAATATTTATCATTAATATTAGTATTATTATACCTTATTATGATTAAATGCATATATCTTGACATATTTATATCTATTTAATTAAATTTCATTACATATTTAAATTATTTATCATTTAATTACTAATTTTAAATTTATTTATTATACATTAAAATTATATAATAATATAATCAAATACACATTTTTTATATTGAGAATTTAATTACAAAATTTTAAAATTTTCTTATAATTTAATTACAAATTTTTAATTTTTCATATCAACTATCACAAAGAATCCAATGGACATAGCAGTACGAGCGCTACTTTTAGTGCCTGACTTCGTGCATTTACATTATGTTACTCAAGAATAGCCTTCTGATTCTCGAGTTCTTGTTGACATATAAACATACAAGTGCACAGAAAATTTTGTTAGAATAATTATTTTCAATCAATCTGCAAGACAATACTAAATACTGACATAAGTGAAGTAATATCTCTAGCATTTATTAAAGCAAGATAGAATACTTGTTCAAAAAGAAGTACATCTTCTCCAGTTTAATAAGTTGCTTCCAATTAGAAATAAAAGCTGACATAGATCAGATCTTTATAGACACAAATTCATCTTTATCTTCCTCTTATTCCACGAATGTTGTCTAAACACGTGTTGTAGAGGAGAATTCTGAAGCATCTGAAACACACAGATTTTATTAGCAATTTAAAATCCAACCACAATCAAAGTTTAAATCACCACCAGAAAAATTCAAAGAAACTAGGGGCAAGTTTTTGGGTCATAAAACAAATTCTTCTGTCCACCATGCCAAACAAACATAAAAGTGCTTCTGTCCAGAAGGTATATACTACCAAATGGGGATCATTTAGGACACAAAATATCATATGAAATGTTCCTCGAGAGGTCTGAAAGCAAGAAACACTTTGGAGAACATAAGAAATTCATTTTTCCATGTATGTCCATCAAATTTCAATTCATTACCCATTAGGCTAACTTCAGAAAATTATATTTTAGTAAAGTTATAAGAAATAAAGAGTATCAATTACTACTTAAAGAGTTCAGACCCAAGTTATCAAGTCAACCCTTAAGTTCAACTTCAAAATGCTCAGTTTTGACAACTGATTCAAGAAAATTAAATTATGACAATATGCCTTAGAAATGGACCAATGTCTTAATGGCTAGTAAATCTATATATTCAATGCACACTAGTCGATCAATGTGTTACACTAGTTAACTAGTGTTGTAATTAATCATCTTAACAGCTAGTTTTTGGTTCCCATAGTTAATAGGAGTCCCAGAATTCTATAAATGCATGTTTTCTCACTAGTTCTTGTAAGAAAAAGAATTTGAGTGTCTTATACATATAGTTTTGAATGTTTGTCAAGGAGTTGAGTATCATTATCTTATATTTGTGTGAGTAAGCCTCTTTAGCATTATCAAAGTGATACAGCTAGATATTTTTACTTTTTAAATTTTTTAGGGTGCTTATATATTGTACTTGTGATGTTTCAAGTAATATTGAGGTTCCTCTTCATCGTAAAGGAAAATTGCAAAAGCTTTACAGAAAAAAAATTGTGCAAAAATTATTCTTTGCCTTGTAAGAATGAGTTATAGTGGAACTCAAAGAAGAGTCTTAGGAGTGGATGTAAGTAAGGGTTTTTTGTTGAACCCTTATGAATTGGTTTACATTTCTCTTTTGTTACTCTTTTACTTTATTACTTAAGTGTATTATTAACATTAATTATTTTATTTAATATTTTCATCCTTGATAATTTATGATCATTAACATACTAAGTTGGTAATTTTTAGTTTGAAATTTATAAATACCTAATTCACCCTCTTTATGGTGCCATTAGGGATTAGAAAGCTTATTTAAAGTTGTTATAACAATGAGAGAAAAAAGTGTAATTATACCCTAACATTCTTACCAAAATATAATTTAAACCCTAAAATCTAGAAGTATTTACAATGAACCACAATGTTTACAAAATATTCAAAATAAATTCTAAGTAGATAAAAAAATTAAATACAATTAATTCTCTATTATGTGCCACATCAACCTAACGCATAATAAATTTTATATTTTTAATATGATACATGAAGCTTATTATCCTATGCAGTATTTAAGTGGCATAATAGACCCTGTGTGTTATATTTAAGTTAAAATTTTGATATTTATTTTAATATTGTAATTAGAACTAATTAAACTAAATTAACTATAATTAACCCTAATTAACTAATTAATTTAATTTCAATATGATAAAATAAAATTCTCAAACAATCATAATAACCCTAATTCCTAATAAAACATAGTTTCTAATTTCTCCTAACATTTGAAGCACTTCCAACATTAATAACCATCCATGAGTTTGGAATGTTAGGTTTAGGGCATTATTGTCATATAATTTTTTAATGGAAAATGCAGTAGGCTATAATAAGCTTATTTTGTTTTGATTACTTACACGATCTATAGCTTGTTGATACCAAACTTGTGGTGCCATTGATTGGTGCATGAACCCTTTAATTCAAAGCTTGGAGGTGGAAGGTTGAAGTTGAGTCCGTCTCATTTTCTTTGAATATAAAACATTCTTTAGGAGACAGTTGGAAATTCTTTACTTACATGCCAAATGACAAATCCAAGTAAGTCAAATGTGAGATGGCAAAACCTATCTTTACCATTACTTTATTTCCCTAAACAAGTTCTCTTTACCCATTGACATCCTAAGCCCCGCCTTATTTTTATTATTGTATTAATTAATTCAAATTCATAAAACAACCATAAAGTTATCTCTTCCCTCGTTTCATATGGTCGTCCGCATTGGAACTTCTCCAACTTGAGATATGATTTGGATAAATTAGAAATTAGGTTTTATTAGGAATTGAGGTTCTTCAAGTTATTTGAGAATTTTAAGAATTTTGTTTAATCATATTATAATTAAGTTAAATATAATTGTGGATAATTATAATTAAATTAGTTTAATTAATTTTAATTACAAATTTAAAATTTAACTTTAATTGACAAGTGGAGCAAATTTTGCCACATAGAATAGTAAGTAGGGATGACAATGGGCCTACCGAGGCCCGGGCTCGACCCATCCTATGCCACCTCAAACTCGGGCCTAGGCTGGCTAGGCTGACCTGACTCAACATTTTATATTTTTACAAAATTTAAAGTGACATCATTTTGCCCATGTCGGCCCTAGGCAGCCTGAGCCTGAATCCAACTCCGTCATGCATCTTGAGTACAATACCTCTCTTGATGATACTACCATGCCGTCAGATGAATCTTCAAAATTTGACAATGAGATATGTGCCTATTATCTAGAATCTCCTAAAATTTTTAGTCCTAATCCTAATATTGATTATAATGCGAGATATCTTTTGTGATAGGAAAGCACCCTAATAGATTTGGTTTTTCAAAAGCCTCCAATATTGTTTATCCAATCTCAAACTTCATATCCTATCATTATTTATCTAAAGATAATTTGACCTTTGATATTCAGTTGTCTGTTATATCATTCCTAGTCATTTTTAATAAGCCTTTCAAGATCTGAAGTCGAAAGATGCAATGGTAGATGAAACGTTGGCTCTCAAAATAATTATACTTCGAAAATGGTTGAGTTACCAATGGGAAAGAAGACTATAAGGTGTAAATGAGTATTCACTGTCAAATACAAGTTAGATAGGACAATTGAAAGATATTGGTCACAAAAGGATATACCTGAACATATCGTATTGATTATCAAAAGACTTTTGCTGTGGTTGCTAAGATGAATATTGTTCAAGCCATATTGTCACTTGCAGCTAATCCAGATTAGCCTTTACAACAATTTGATGTGAAAAATGCTTTTTGTCATAATGATCTAATAAAGGAAATATTTATTGATCCACTCCTTGGGTTTACATTGAAAGAAGAAAAAGTATGTAAATTAAAAAGGGCATTATATGGTTTAAAGTAATAACCAAGGGCATGATTTGGGAGATTGAGTCATGTAATAAAAAAATATATAGATTAAAGCAAGCTTTGACAGATCATACCTTGCTCTATAAGCATAACCATAATGATATTACCTTGCTTCGTTGATGATATAGTCATAATAGGTAATAATATAGAAAAAATTGAGAAACTTAAAAGTTTACTAGCTTAAGAATTTGAGATGAAGGATTTAGAGCTTCTTAAATACTTCCTGGGCATTGAAGTTTCTTGATATAAGTAAGGACCATTTATCTCCAAAAGGAAGTATACTTTGGATCTCTTAGCTAAAATTGGTAACTCCACATGCGAACCTATTTAAAGTGAATCATGGTCTATCTATTTCTTCTAACCAAGTTTTAACAAACAAAGATAGGCATCAAACGACAGTTGGTAAGTTAATTTATTTGACCATACTAAGTTGGATATAACATATGTAAATTAGTGTTATGAGTCAGTTTATGCACAATTCAAGTGATCAACACATGAATGCTATTAAATTTTAGCATATTTGAAATCAACTCCAGATAAAGGTGTTTTATTCTCCAAATATGAACATCTTGATGTTATGGGATATACATATTCTTGTTTTGTTGGTAATAGACTAGACCAAAAATCCACATTTGGATATTTATTCATTTGTTGGAGGCAACTTAGTGGCTTGGAGAAGTGAAAAATGAAACATGGTTTCATTATCTCGTGTATGAGCTGAATATCGTGTTATGCATTATGCAATCACATAACTTTCTTGGTTAAAAATTCTCTTAACTAGAGTTAGTTTTGATCCAAAAAAATCCTATGGTGTAGTTTTATGATAATGAGATAGCCATGTAGATTACTAATAATCCAATACAATATGATTTAACTAAGCATGTTGAACTAAATAGGGATTATATTAAAGATAATCTTGATTATATTGCAATACAAATTCCTTATACCAAAAGTTCAAATCAGTTGGCTAATATTATGACTCATGTTGTTAGTAGTGGGTCATTTTATACAATAATATCCAAGTTGGGCATGTTTGATATCTATGTTCTAACTTGAAGGGGAAAGTTAGAAAGAATAGGTTGTTTCCCTTAATTTAGGAATAGATATATAGTTGTGTAATTGATCTATTTACCATATATAGGTAATTTAATCTTTTGTGTGAGTGTGCGCGTGTGTCATTAAATTATATGAAGCATAATTTTGTATATTTTCTAATTTGTGTTACATGATTAATATAATATAAACATGCTACATGATTCCATAATGATATATAATTATGCTTAATGCATTATGTATAATTACATAGTATATTTAATTTGCATATGCTTGGTAGTACAATTATATATTTTGGTTTTTTTAATTATATGTTATGTTTGAGGAATGATACTAGTACTTCAAACTTTAAAATTAAGTTTTAGTGCTTATATGGAGGATGCTTTAAATTCAAACCAGGAATGGTATATGAAGGTGGAGAGAAGATTGCTTTGGTTGTGAGGTTGGTGGGATCACATTGATTGATTTTATGCTTAATGCTAAGAGGTAAGGGTATGGAGAAGTATGAGATTTTACCTATTAATTTCTAAATAATTCATTTGAAGATGGTTCAAGCCCATTATAGAATAATAATGATGTGAGGAACTTGATAGATGCAATTAAAGTAAGAAAAATAAAAACAATAAAGGTGTATCTGGATGGGAAAAAGCACCCAAGTTGTGTAAACATACTAAACCTGAAGTTGATACTCTAATTAAGGTAACTAAGGATGATAATGAGGAGGCAGGTTTAGTTGAAGCCACAAATCCACTCATTCAATCAACTACAAATCCACCTATTCTAAAACTGATGAATCTACCCACAAATGCTCCCATAGATCCACTTACAAATGCACCATCATATCTACTCATTCTAATAGCCATTGAAGTTGACCCTGAATCATCAAATGATTCAAATTATTTATCATACAATGAAAGCTAATAAACAGATATCAATATTTTAAGATATTCAAGTGAAGATATTCTTGATGATAGATATTAATATGCTATAAAAGAAGAGTTAACTGTCATGAATGAGTGATGTATAAGTGTTGAAAATATTAACTTAGGTGATGATGAGATTTAATTAATGATGGTGATATTGGTAGCCAGTAAGGGAGTTCAAAGGAGGAGAAGAAGAAGCACAAATATTCTTGCTTTTTCTCTTATAGATTATTACGTGAGAGTTATTTTGAAACGAAGAATGATTTTTTTATTCTATTGATACATTTAAAAAAGCTTTGAAGAATATGAGTATTCAAATGAGATTTTACTATGTTTATATAATTGACGGAAGGCCAAGGGTTACTACAAAGTGTCATAAAAATATGGATAGTGAATACATGCAAGCCTTACATAAAATAGGAATGCATTTCGTATCAAGACATTCCAAGACTCTCATTCTTGTGAGAGATCATTTGACATTACAAAAATTGATTACTAGTGGTTTGCCCACAAATATTCAACACACTTCAGAGATAGTCTTAGTTGACATACTTTAGGATTAAAGGGAGTTGTTTTAATAGATCTTAGATATTAAAGCATATAGAGGTAAGATGCATGTATTATATTTATTTCTTGGAAATGAAAGAGCACAATATAAGAAGTTAAAATGCTACTTCTTGGCAATGAAGGAATGCAATAGGAGTAGTTCACTGCACACTGATCTCCTGAAGGAGTGTTTGAACAATGCTACATATGCCTTGAACAAGTGAAATCTAGGTTTGCCAATACTTGTAGACTATTAATATATATTGATGGTTGTCATTTGAAGACAAGTTATATGGATAATTATTGATAAACATCGGAAGAGATCCAAATGATAATATCTTTTCGTTGGCTTGGGCTATGGTAAGAGTTGGATGCCTAGTTAATGATATTAGCAATGATCGATCACGAGTGTTTATGAGTGATAGACAAACGGTAACATAGTGAAATTTTAACCTAGTGATACAAGATCTACAAGAATTGTTTGAGCATAAATATGCCCATTTGACCATCGTTATTATTTTAGGCATTTGTGGATCAATTTATAAAGCAATTATAAATTGTCAACCATTTGCAAAGACCTGATGAAGAATATTGCTTCGGGTTGTACATAACAAAATTATGCATTAATTTTCAAAGTCTACAGTGAAAATTTTCATATGCACTATTTAATGTAGTCCAACTTATAACTAAGAAGAAGTCTTAACAAAAGGGTAAATTTCTATTCTTATAAAGAAAACGAAAGGATAAACAAATATAAGATTCATAAACAAGTTTATTAGTTTTATTCATAATACATTATTTTGTTACAAATAACATAAATTTAACAAAATTATTAAATTTTAAAATAGAAATTGTTCGATGGTTGAAAGGTAAATGTTAGTAATATATGAGAACATAAAAAGGTATCTTCATGAATAAATATTTATATCTATTCACCTTGAATGCCAACTTAATTTATATCTAACAATTTGATAAAATTTTTAGGGAGAAAATTAGAAGTATAAATGTCAATAGTAGAAGGATGGTAATGTCCCAGGAAAAGAAGCAATTCAAAGTCACATGTTAGTTTAGTCTTTCGATAAAAACTATAGTCTGAGAAGATGGAATTATGATATTGTAAAGTTACACAATATTCAAAATCTAACTCGATACAAAAGTTAATTCTTAATCTAGGGATGACAATATATTAAATTAGGCTGAGCTTGTTTAAGCCCGAGCTCAACCTGAGATCCTATTAAATTTGAGATAGTCAGTTTTGAATTTGAGCTCGAGCCCTATTTGATTTTTTTAAAGCTTTTAATTGGGCTGGTAGTTTATTTTTCAAAGCCTAAATTTAGCACAAGTACGTATATAATAGCATAAAAGTAAATATACTGAACAATAATTCGGCTTTTCTGAACTAACACCAACAACATTCTTCCAGCCAATGGGATCAGATTATTTTTGAAGAAAAAGAAAGAAATACAAAGTTCTTTGGACTTTAATTAATGCTGGAAGTCCAGGTCAACACAAGCCCATGAGTTAACCTCTCCAACACAGAACAGAAGTAGAACAATACTGCTTGAGGCTATCTACTGTCTGTCTTTCTCCGATACAAATCTAGTTAGATCTCCATAATTTATGAAAGAAATTTCACTCTCTTTTTTCTTTTTATAATTATTTTCTCTATATTTTTGGTTTCCAAATGGCGTGGATTGGTGTGAGGAGGGTGGTGGATCTCAGCTGAAATGCAGCCCAACCCCTTCCCTTTTGGCAGCGTTTTGGCCAATCCGTTTCTTTTCAATGCTAATTTAACCACCGAAGACGGCGACGTCGGTGGAGGTGGATTTGAGAGCTCTAGACTGTTCTTCTTGTTGCCGTTTTTGCTGTTCCAAGGTGGTGATATGGATTTGTCCAAGGTTGGTGAGAAGATTCTCAGCTCTGTTCGCTCTGCCAGATCTCTCGGACTATTGCCTTCTACTCCCTCTGATCGACCTGAGGTTAATTTACTCTTCACTACTTCAATGTCAATTCATTGATTGCCTTTTAAGCGTTGATCGTTCTCTTATTTGGTCATTATGCATTAGGTTATTTGTTTTTATTTTAATTTCTTCCGGACTTTGTTAGTGTTGTAGAAGTTTCTACCTTAATAATCCTGACGAGTTTGTGAACTACATTAGTAGATGATATTTTAAATTGAGTTGTTGTTAATACCTTCAATTGGTAATCTGCCGTCTACATGATCATATGTCATTTTCAGTTCCGGCAAAGAATTCAATTTGATTGGTCCAGATGTTCACGATGAATGTTGATGGAGATCTCTATTGTAAACTTGTATGTGCGGAACGTGAAAAGTATATTATATTGTTATTGCAAACAGGTCCCGGCTCGAGCTGCTGCTGCAGCAGCTGTTGCACGAGCACTTGCAGCGCTACCTCCTCATCAGCGTTTTAGTCTTCCTTCCAGTTCTGAAGAATTACGCTCGATATATGGAAGCAGACCACAGGGTGAAGTAGTGGAGGAGGTGGAAAAAGACTTCTATGAAGAGGTTAGTACATGCTTTCACTGAGATTCCAGTGTAGTCCTTAGTGACTTTTGTGGAGGAATCTCTTAAGTCAATTACGTTCCAATGGGTGGATGGAGTGGTGGTGAAGGTGCTTTGACCATTTTGTTGTTTCCATAGCTAGGACTATCATAAGATAGACCGCTGGATATCATAATTCTGTTTTTCTAATAAATCTTGAATTTCTTTAAAATTTATTTGGTCATTATGCTTGAACCCATGGTGTCCTACTGTGGAATTTAATACCCATGTCCAATACCGTATAAAACTTATATCCAAACCAACTTTTATGTGAAACTTTTTGGATATGGAAGAGCGCAATAGTCAGAACAAGAATGACTTGCATGAGAGTCAACAAAGCCTAATCTATTATTAAAAGTAGCTGGTCATATTTTGCTACATTTGGATCATCCAAAAGAAAAAAAAATAGCAATACCAGAAAACATGTAGTCATTGTAAACACTTATTTGTATGTGTCCACTAAAGAAAGTTGCAATATCAAAATTGGAGCTTATTGCTATTAGACCATTATTGGTAGGGTATTGGTTCATTCTAGAAGTGTCGTAGTGGAGGATCTAGAGGTTAATTATATAACTACATGTGCAGTGTGCAATGCAAAAGGACTCAAAATTTTATTATTTTAACTAAAGTAGTGGTTACTAGCTTTTTGTACACTTAAGACTGTTTCGCTAAGGGATGAACTGTTTGAAAGTTTCCAAATCCGAGATAGATCAATGTGAGGAGAAAATCTTTGAGCAACCTTAACGTTTCCCATTCACATGGGATTAAGGTGTATCTGCCAATTCATTCTCATTAAATAAATGTTGCAATGCAGTGCCAAAGTTCAGCTTTACTAATAGGCTAAATTGTTAATTTATTTGGTTCATAAGTTTGAATGGAAACCCTTTTATTTTCTTTCTCTTTAAGTTCTTTTTTTTTTGTAAAATGAGCATTTTAACATTATGCAAATTTATTTGGTTCTTGTTTCACTGATTCAGATGTTTAATAGCTATTGACCGAGATTTTAGAAAGATGGAAGTCATGCTGTGTGAGACTGGTCCCATTCATGTCTCATGTGGAGCTTTTTGTTTTGCATTTTTTAAACCCTAGTAGGCTTGCATATAGGCACATTGAGATTGACTTTTACTGTCTTGGCTTTCTCTGAGTTACTTTGTGGTTGGATGAAGTGTGTGGATGGAATTACTTCATTGTCCTTATCATTTGTTTTTTAAGGATTAAACTTTTGGGTAATCTTAGTCCTTATCATGCACTTGGGTGTTCAACTTTTGGACCTTTCAAAGGTATCAAATAGATTCAAGAAGATTTAGGAGAATCTTACATGATAAATATTCTCTTGAGAAGGATGCATTTTGTGTCACTTTTGCTTCTCTATTATAAGGGAAACACTCAGCATCAGTGGTTTTTGTGTTGTAAAACTTTTATTAGGCTTGCTTAAAGACTTGTACATCCTTGTATACAGGATTTTGATCCAGTTAGGCATGTTTTAGAGCATGTTCCAAGTGAAGAAAATGAGTTGGCGTTCTTTGAGAAACAGGTATACTTCTTGGAATTAAATTGTGCATGTGTCATGTGTGTTTGTGTGTTTACTTGAGAAGCTAAAATGTTCATATGGATTGTCTTGATAGTGATCGAGACAGTAATCTTTATCCTAAATTGATTGGATAGGTATCCATATTAATACTCATAGTATTTGAAGCCCCTAACTTGCCCCAAATATGTAAGGAGGTTCCTAAACTCATAAAATGTGTCAATTAAATTAAATTATTTATTATGGTTTATATTTATTTTTTGCTGAACAGTTACAGTTGGCATTGACCTATGCAGTTCTTAAACTAAGCAAGATTGGTTGTTTTTATATGTAACTTTGATTGGTTTAGTATGGCTTTTGTTAAATATTATGTTAGGTAACTTCACTATCGAATACTGTGAAGGTCCATGCAAAAGGTGAAGTTAATTTTGTTGAATTGACATAAATATGCAAATTTATGATGAGTTCTCCTTTTGTGGCTGTACTTGAATATTTGATACAAGTTAAAAGGGCTCCAAAATCCCTAGCCACTAGGGATTTAATCCGGTGGTAGAGAATTAGTACCTTCTCATTTACAAGGGTTTAGATCCTAGTGGGTGGATGGGCTAGTGATTTCCGCATATATTTTTTCTTTCTGATGGGCTACAAATTTTTACGTTTTACCTACTTCAATATAATTATAATTAAGATTAAACAAAACTGAAGCCTAATAATGAACAGATAGTATAGTATAAATTCACAATTTCCATATACATGTGTTGGATTGGGTTATATTCATTTTTCTCTTTGTTTTTATACTCAATTCCTTTTCTTATAGGTTTTATGGCAAAGTGACTGACTGCATCCCAATTGAATTTTCTTTTTGAAGGCTGCTCTGAGATTAGCGCAACTGGATAGAGTGGCAGAGCGCTTGTCAGAGCAAGTTATGCAACATCATGAAGTGATGGGTAGGTTGTGTATTTACAGTTATGCGTCATTGCATTCTTTCCCATGCTTGACAGATTATTGGTTTTATTTTAAGTCATTGTTACATTTTAAAACCATTTCAGGTTGTGTATTTCATATGATACTACGATGATAAGCCAAAGATGTATTAAGCTAATCTTCTATAGTTCTTCTAATTTATTATTTTTCTGTGGTTATCAATTACATGGAGCAATAACACATTCCTATGAGGTTACATAATTGAATAAAATAATGTTCGTACATTCTAATAGGGCATTTATGTTAATATTACCTGAATTTACATGATGCATAGTAGTGGATTTTTGATGTATTTGCTCATGAACTTCGACTCTTTTTTCCATCTAGTCTTGGGGCAGGAATTTTGAGTGCTAACATTGTCCAATTTTAACATAACCAAAGTGATATTAGTATTGCTTTTGAATGAGATGTTTATGCTTGCTTTTGGCCAGTGAAGGGGATGAATTTGGTCAGGGAATTAGAGAAAGACCTGAGGGTTGCAAATGTCATCTGCATGGTAAGCATTTATACATTGTCTTTCTGGATAATTAAATGACCTTATTTCAAGGAGGATATTCGTGAAAAGTTCCATAAATCTTTTAATGATGCTATTTATTTCACTATCACTCAAGATTTGATTGAGATGTCAGTCATCAATGTCTTCATGTTATCATATGGTACCTCCTTACTGGATCTGAATTTGACCATATAGTTGTTATTATGTCTTTTAGAATGGGAGGAGGCACCTAACCTCATCAATGAATGAGGTTTCAAGGGATCTTATTGTGAATTCACATGCCAAAAAGAAACAAGCTCTCCTGGTATCTTTCTTTGCCATTTTTTAAAACATGTATCTGCATATGTAGAAAATTTTCTTTGTGGGGGGAAACTGACGCATCTTTTGTGGATTTTTCTAGCCACTTTGCGGGAAGAAGTTTTTGACATTTCAGGCTTTTGGGTGGGAATATATTTTTACATGTGGCTCAAGTTGTATATTCATCTTTCTTAATAAGTGCAGGACATGCTTCCCATATTAACTGAGCTCTGTCATGCGCTGGAGATGCAAGCATGGCTTGATCACCTTGTTGAAGAAGGAAATTACTGCAAGGTGGTGTAATCTATCACTTCTGTAATTGTGATTTATATTATTCCACCTTGAATTTTCCAATAAGCTTCTGTTATATTAAGTGCTAAATAAGTCTTTCTAACTCAATTTTTCCTCAGGCATTCCAAGTTCTTTCAGAGTATCTACAGCTGTTGGATAGTTTTCCAGAGCTTTCGGCTACGCAGGAGATGAGCCGTGGAGTGGAGGTGAATGCTAAATTGCTTATGTAGTTCTTTTCTTGTGAAACCAATGGATGTTCTCTATGGGTGCTCTTTTTTAAAAACCTGATTGAGGTACATAATGATTGCGAGTTATTGTTCCCAGGGCCTTGACATTTCTCAACAATTCTTCTCATCATAGTATAATTCATCCCATTGACATTTGAGCATGGATATGCTAGCTTATGATCTGGTGAAGGTTATGACCAATATTTAGTTTACACAAAATTGGTTGTTTGAAAATCTATACAGGTTTGGTTGGGACGGACCCTTCAAAGGCTGGATTCACTTTTGTTAGGAGTGTGCCAGGCGTTCAAGGAGGAGAGTTATTTAACTGTCAGTACATCAATCTTCTGCTATGGTTTTTTTTTTTTTTTTGATTGTCATGCGAGTTCTTCATGATCATAAGAACACTAGGTTACAGGGCTTCATTATGCGTTACATATTGCACTAGTGTGCTTTCTCTTGTCCTAAATGATGTCCACTTGGTCTTAGTGTATCAGCTTGGACATGCAAGGGATTGTCAATAAGTTTGTCAGTTTGTGGTAAACTAATACCTTGTGAACTAGATAGTTTAATTCATAAGTCTGTTCCTGCCTGCTGTTTAGGCAATAAAGAGAAGGTGTTTCAATTAGGTTTATATTGTCTGTCTACTTTCATCCTGATTAGTTACTGAGTAAATGATGCTTATATGCATACTAGTGCATATGTTACTAGAATGTGGAACTCTCAGTAGCAATTAATACCTTGTTGCACTAAATATCTGACCTAGAGAAGATTCAAGTTTCACACCTGGATGGAACCCTGGGATCTAATTCTACTATCAGTCATCAGGAAGGGGATGGCTCATCATTAATAGCCCTTCACAGGATCAAATAAATGATAGCTTGTTCTTCTGATGTTCGGTTTGACATTAAGTTCATATGATTTTGTCTTTTGACAAGAATTTTGTTACTTTAATCATTGCTCAATTTGGAAGCAGTAATGGAACCCTTTCGGCTAGGGAAGCTAGATATCTACAATTGCATTGCTCTGTTTGAAATTTTGGCAACATTACTGATTATGGTGGACTGCTCACATGATATTCAGGTGGTTGATGCTTATGCATTAATAGGAGACATCTCTGGTCTTGCAGAAAAGATTCAAAGCTTCTTCATGCAGGAAGTTATCTCAGAGACACATTCTGTGTTGAAGAATACAGTGCAAGAGGTATGTTTGCATAATTTACAAAACTGTATGTGGTTTCTGAGAAGAAGTGGCAACAAGAGAATAACTGCTGATTGTGTTTTTTAAGTTCACAATCTGTTATTGTAGCTTGCTGTCTTTTTATTCTAGTTTGCTTAATGAATGTACTGGAAGTTAAAATCAAATTGTACCTTCTTGCACTTTTTCCAATTGAATCTTCTGTTTTTGTTGAAGAAAATTTTGGCAAGTTATTATCCCACTTCTTGATGGATGACATTTATTGTTGCAGGATCAGGAAGGTCAACATCAGAATAGCAGGTATTTCTATTACCTTCTAGTTCCTTGTTATACTTGTATAGCAGCTTGTTTACTCGTTGGCATATTTCATAACTTATGTTGATCTATGCAGACATACCTACAGCGATCTCTGCCTTCAGATACCTGAATCTAAGTTTAGGCAGTGTTTGCTGAGAACACTGGCTGTATTGTTCAGGTTGATGTGTTCCTATCATGAAATCATGAGCTTTGAGCCCCAGAATAAGGTAAGCTCAAGTTTTTTTAATCTTCCCTGCTTTGTTTAGTGGTTTTTGTACCCTTTTTTCTGTTCATTTCTTTCTCACGTTAGCTTATATGAGCCCTTATCTCTTCTCACGGCTACATGAAAGTCAAAGTTTTCAGCATCTTGGTTTGTTAAACTACTCAGTTTACCATGTTACACTACGTCCCTAGTTTTTTTTTTTTTTTTTTGGGCAGAAATCGGATAGCAAAACTATATTGAGAAATTGTGCCAAAATGGATGGATTTTTGTCTTGGTGGTTGTAATCATTTGATCTTGGCAGATGTCTCCAACTTTTCTGCTATGCTGCAGAGGATTCTTGCTCATAGCCTTCACTTATGATTTTATTAAATTTTTCACTTGATGAGACTTGTGATATTAATTGCGTGAAGTGAAATATATGTAGACAAAATATCAAATTTTTAATTCTTTGGAGCCACTCCAACCAGGAATAACACATTTCTGATTAAATATTACAAGAACTGGCAGTGTCTTCAGTCCAATTGGATTTGAAACAATTAACACCTTGAATTGGAAACCTTTCCAAGATTTGCATGAGCAACTATCATATTTTGTCTATGAGGCATATTGACATTTGTGAGATTGGACATGAGCTCGAAAGTTCTGTTTTATCTACGTTTTTGTAGAAATTTCTTTCAAATACTTAGTTTCCCAGTGCTTTGGTTGCATAATTCTTATTCTTTGTTGCAGGATGTTGCATATCAAGTAAGAGACAACTTTTGTGATTCTGGAGAGACCCAGCAGCTTTATTCAAAAACAGTTACTTCTTGTAATCCAAAACAAAATGTTGAAAGCTCTTGCTTACCTTGCCCTGAGGAATGTACTGCAACTACAACTTTGAATGAACCCATTGAAAGTAGAGTTTCTACGTGTAGATATTCTGATAATCCACTTAATGATGCTAGAGATGATGGTGGTGAACCATCAAGTAGTGAATCTCCTTGGTATCATCTGCGGAAAGATGCAACAGCATATGTTTCACAAACCCTGCACAGAGGGAGGAAAAATCTTTGGCAACTTACCACAAGTCGGATATCAGTATTACTTTCTTCTACCACAGTTAATTCAACAAGCATTCACCAATTCTTGAAAAACTATGAAGATCTTAGTCTATTCATCTTGGCTGGGGAGGCCTTCTGTGGGGTTGAAGCTGTTGAATTCAGACAGAAGTTAAAGAATGTCAGCGAGAATTATTTTGCAGCATTTCACTTGCAAAGTATTTCTGTAAGTTGTTGCTGGCGATTCTAATTGTTTTTTTTTTAATTCAATCATACACATTCTCAAAGTAGGTGATGGATTTTGCATTGTTACATAAAATTCATGATCATATTGCTCTGTTTTTCCTAAATCAATTTCTCAATGCTTGTAAAAATTAAAAACTGTTTTGCAATTGCTATTTGTTATCATATTTATGTAGCCAAAAGTAAGGGTTTTGTTTTTAGCCTTTTCTTCTCTGAACGGCAGCCATTGGCTTTCATTTTGGTCATCTATGCCATTGTATCCTGACTTGCTGGTTGTTAAAATTTCTGTGTACTTTATTTCTTTTCTTAACTGACACCAAATGCTTGGGTATTCATGGACACTTGATGAGAATGTTTGTTTCTTGTTATTCTTCAGGCACTTAAAATGGTTTTGGAAAAGGAAAGTTGGCAGAAATTGCCATCGGATACAGCTCAAGTCATTAGTTTTGCTGGACTTGTTGGTGATGGGGCACCCCTGATTGGAACATTTAATGCTACTAATTCCAGACTATCAGTCTCTGATAAGTTAGTAAATTCAGGTGATAGCGTTGCAAAGAGAAGTGGGTTTACAAACTGGCTTAGAAGTGGAAACCCATTTTCTGTTAAACAAGCACAAAATCACTATTCCCTACATAATGGGGAAATTTTTGGTGATAATCATGGAGATGCTAGTGATAGTTATCAAGGTGACAAGGTGACTTCCCCTTGTAATGACGCTAGTCGTGTGAATGGAAATCCTATGGTGGATGATGAAAATGAAGATCTACTTGCAGACTTTATTGATGAGGATAGTCAACTCCCTAGCCGAATTTCAAAGTCAAATCTTCCAAAAAATAACAGTTCACACTGGAAGTCTGATGACATAACAGCGCAAACAGGAGCTTCTCTTTGTCTTTTGAGGTGAAAGCTCTTTTATTGTTGGTTTTATAAATGTTAACTCTAAAAGACGTAAGAATCTCCAATATGCATGTAATCGTTCTTTACTGAGCATTTTGCATTAATGGAATATCAGGTCTATGGACAAATATGCAAGGCTCATGCAGAAACTAGAAATTGTCAATGTTGAATTTTTTAAGGTATTATTCCAATTGTTATATTTCTTCATTGCGCCCTGTGTTTGGCCATAAGATCTCTTTTGATAATTTTATTTTCTCACTAGATTATTTATCCTAATTCAGTATAATATTGCAGGGGATATGTCAGTTGTTTGGTGTTTTCTTTTATTTTGTTTTTGAAACATTTGGTCAGCAGAACTCCAATGCAGGTGGAAAATTTTTACCTGACTCTGTCAACTGTAAGTTTACGCAGTCTCTTTTCTATTTTCTGTATTCTTTTCTTTCTCACTCTAGTTTAAGAGACTGTCCATTCCCTTGTTCATTCATAAATTCTGATGCTACATTCTTCTGTCATCTCCAGTTGTCTTGCCCCTTTCATGAGTTAAATCATAACAATTAGGTTCACTACATTATTTTAAATCTTAAACTCATCCCTGCTTGTACTGCATTTGTTATTACCTTCATTATCAGATCGACTGAAGACAACCTTATCCAGAATATCACAAGATTGTGACCAGTGGATCAAACTCCAATTGGTACCAAATTCAGCCTCTTCACCCACATCTTTGAGTACATACACAGATGTGACACCTACAAGTCCTCCGACTTATTCCCCAGCTACATCATTTGGCCTCAAGGTAATTTGCTAGTATTTCTGATGTATAGAATGCTGATTTAATAACTTACTGATTTGCTGATTCGTAATTTGCCTCAGTTCGTAGTAAATAAGGATACAATTAGTAGTTTATGCTGCTCTATTATTCTTTCTTTTTTAGAAATTATGAAAGAGTTATTTGTTTTAGATTAATATAGATTTTGACCTTCCTATAGCATGAACTAATGCTCCTAATTTCCTTGGAGTTAGGCACCTGTTGATTGAGTTCAGCGTTTGTTGACACGCTGAATACTTCCCATTCATAAATGACATTTCTATATGATTGTTGTTTTCTTATAAAAGGCAATTTATGGAGGTTTCTGTAGATCTGACATAATGGTGCGCTTTTAACATGCTGATTTGCAGTGATGTCCGATTAGGCTTTGAATGACAGGTCATCTATGACATTTAGAATAAGTAGCCTGTGTGACACAAATATCAATGTGAAATCACTTACCTAGTTAATGTGGCTTCTGAGATGTTTTACTGTTAATTTCTCACATTTGTCCCTATTTTTATAGGAAGAGAACGATTTGCATTGAGGAAAAATAGGTCCTCTTGCTTCTTCTTCCTTTGATAACGTTTAAGGTCCCTGAACTATGCTATGAATTTTTGTTGATCTAAGTGCAGCTTAGTGTAAATAAACTAGGGCACAGTTGCTTTACTGCTAAAGCAATTGGCTGTTCTTTATCTGTTTTTGTATTACATATATATTCGGGCACTCTCTTGTCAAGCATATACCATAGTTCAACATCTGATGGAGGCTCAATATTCCAGTTATTAGTGGCTTTCTAGTTCCTTAAAAAATCTGTCTCAGTTATTAGTAGTTTTCTGCTTCTTAAAATTTCTGATTTTTTCTCGATATAGGATTCTATCGTATATGTGTCTATAAGTAATAATTTGACTATCTTGCAGGAAAGATGTGCTGCGGCTGATACTCTATCTCTTGTTGCTAGAATATTGCACAGATCTAGAGCACATCTTCAGTCAATGCTTCTTCAAAGCAACCCTGCCATAGTGGAAGATTTCTTTGTGCACATGGTACGTATCTTATCATCTAGTGGTGGCCACACTTTGTACATGTAGCAAAATAATTGGTAATTGGGTGAGAGTTTTGCATATAGGATAAGAATAAAAAGTTAGTGTTATAGAAGAGATAAGAGAAAGAATTAAGAGATTCCACAGCATAAACGATTCATGCATAATCTTCGTATTCCATCTACTCCACTGACTTATTTGGATAGAAGTGAAGGAGGTAGGATGGAATAATAGTGGTATTTTAACGGATTCCAAGTATCTAAATAAAAAAAAATCATTGATAAGAATTGATTTGTTTGTCTTTGTGGAGATATTGTACACTTTTGCCAATATTATCACTTACAAGTCTGATGACTTAGTATTAAATTCCATTTCAGTGTAGTGAGTTGTGCCCTCATTCTGGAAGTTATTATTATTGAGCTGTTAATTTGAGTAAATTCTATATTCTTGCTGTGGATATTGTTGAAATGTGAATAATGTTTTGTCAGGTCAGTTCTGTACCCGATCTAACACAACACATACATAAAACAACCGCCAGAATATTGCTTCATATTAATGGGTAAGATGAGAATATTTTATGTTGATAGGTTAAGAGTTGAATTTGGTGCTTCATCCTATATATCTCCTAATTATGCGACTTCTGGCAGCATCTTTTTCTTATTGTAATTTTATTTGAAAAGCACTTGCACAGATAATTATTGGCCAGTATGTTTTTTTGCTGGCTAAAGATATCATGGGAATGCCAATAGTCTGTACTACTAGTTCAATATGTGATTTTGCAATTGCTCTGCTAAAGAAATGACCCAATATACTGTTAGCATAATTGAAACTTCCAGCCACTAAAACCCTTAAAGTTGGTCGATGGAATACCAAATTTAAGCGGAAGGAACCAATCTGCAGATGGTGAACTACTTAGGAAGTTGCTCATTGGATAGAAAACTGTGGTGTGTCATGGAATGAAGTCAAAGAAATGTTTGGAAGATTTCTATGAATTTGGGTTGGTAGATATAGACCATAACTAATAAAAAACCTTGTATTTTTAGTCTCTTAAATTTCTACACTCACATCAACTTCGGAAGGTAGCGAGCAAAAACAAACAGAGGAAGAATTGATCCTTGAACAGCTTGAGCTGAAGTAAAACTGAACTAAAGGATGATTTAAGCGTCACTACAGATTATTCTCGAAAATGGGAAGGGGCATATATTCTGATGGGGGTATACCTGTCTGGGAGTTGAGAGGTGGTTGGTCAATCTAACTTGAATAAAATGATTCATCTTGGCTGTGAAATGCCTACTAACTGTTTCTATTAATTTTGTTTTAAAGAGAAGTCTTGCAGCTGATAAAAACCAATTACTCTTTCGCTTCTTCTGATTTCCCTTTTACTTTTTTTTCTTGTTTTCTTGTAGTAATGTCATAGACCTTGCAATTTTCTAAACAAACTTATTCTGGGCCATTGCTATAATCTCTCATGAGCAAGCTCTTCCTGCAGATATGTTGATCGAATTGCTAATGCTAAATGGGAAGTCAAAGAGCTGGGGCTGGAGCATAATGGGTTTGTTTCTCTTCTTTATTTCCCCTTTCTTCATATTTCTCTTTCTATGAATTCATGACATTGAATAAGTTCCATGTTAACATGGTTTCCAACTTAAACATAAATGATGAATTCAGTGTTCATTTCATACCAGTGGTATTCATGATTGGACACTGGACAATAGATATTTATTCTTGTGTCACTATTGCTTTGCTTTTTGGATGCTATTTTTACTTGCACTGTGTTGATGCCTTTATTAAATCTGATCTTAAATAAACTTTTAGGTTGTACCTTTTGTAGAAGTTATATTTGTTAGTCTGCCAATTCTGCTTCAGACAGATAGGGCCAATTTCTCTTAAATTGTTATCCTTGATTTCTGTAGCTTTTAGGTCTCTTATATTGTTCTATTTGAACAAAATTGCTGTACTATTAAAATGTCTCATTGCTAGGCTATTATATGAACACTAGCCAAACACTTTCTAACCATGCCAGTTTTCATCTTTGAAATATCTTGACCTGATATTTACTTGTAGAAATCTTCCCAAGTTCTGTCAAACTAGCTAATTTATCCCTCTAAAAATTCTCCAACTTTTTATAGGTATGTTGATCTATTGTTGGGAGAATTTAAGCATTATAAAACAAGGCTTGCTCATGGAGGAATTCACAAGGAGGTAACTACCACTGCTGCATCTCGTGAATCAGTTGCTTGTGCAATTAGATTGAGAATGTAACCTACGTGATAACATGATAATGCAAGAGCAAGATCATGCTACGTGATAATGCAAGATCACGTTAAACTAACTTTATTTTGTTTTATAAGCATTTATTGCTTTGTTCTGTTTGTCTTACACTCTGATTTGTTGTTATATTGTTGCCACTTGGCTGATAAATGCACTTTGAGTCCTTTATGTTCTAAGTACATTGTTGACGCTCTAAGTATTTGACTTGGTCACGGAGATTGAATAACAAATCTCCTATCTTTGCTACTTTGCTTTTTCCTAACCATTTCCATCCTTATTGATCTTTATCTTTGGTGTGTTATTATGGTATGAGGTTCTCATTCATGATGTTGGGAAGTTGAAGAGAAAACATGTATTGTAGTTTGTATTAGGTATATTTATGCAAGCTTAGATAAGATCATGAATGGATGAGCACTAGAATGGTTGAGGTGGTTCACCTTTGGCCCCGTTTTTGTTTGCTATCTTTAAAAACACTATTGTCGTATTAGTTTTGCCTTCTGGGCTTTCAGTTTACTTAGGTGACATCATGTCCCCATATGTCTGTGTTTGTGTTCTAGGTGGGACCAAGGAAAAATAGTTTCCATAATTTTTGTCTTGCATGTCTAACCATTTTGAATTACATTCCATTTCCAGGTTCAAGACCTCCTTCTAGAATGTGGTCTTGATATTGTGGCTGAAACTCTCATTGAAGGTCTTTCACGGGTGAAAAGGTGCACTGATGAAGGTCGGGCCCTCATGTCTCTAGATCTGCAGGTTGCTTCTTAACTGATAATTTAAATTGGATATATCAAGTTTTAATTATTTCCTCGCTTGTTCTTTTAGTAGTTAAACTTGCTTTAAGTTCATGTTCACATTATGCTTTCAGGTTTTGATCAATGGCCTACAACATTTCGTGTCCTCCATAAACGTAAAACCAAAATTACAACAAGTGGAAACATTTATCAAGGTAACATTAGCCATCTGTAATGTTGTGAACATTGAGATGTATTAGACAAAGGAAGGAAATGCTTACTTGCTGATTTTGAAATATCAATTCAACTGCAAAGCCATTTCTTATTATGATTACGTTTTGTGTCTCTCATTTTATGCAGGCATACTACCTTCCAGAGACGGAATATGTGCATTGGGCTCGTGTGCATCCGGTAAATATGATTTTTAAAATGAACATATGTTGTACTATTCTAAATTGTTTGTAAGTGCTGTTATTATATGAAATTCCAACTGCCAATTCGCGTTGTTCTTTCTGCAGGAGTACAGCAAAAATCAAATTGTTGGTTTGGTCAACTTAGTAGCCACAATGAAAGGTTGGAAGAGGAAAACAAGGCTTGAAGTAATAGAAAAAATCGAGTCAGCTCCTGCATGACATTGGATGACCTAGTTAGATCATAGGTATTTAAGTCTGTGCTAATCACTTCTTCTTCTTCTTCTTCTTTTCCTGTTCATCTGCACGAGTGGTGTATATTGAATTGAATTTTGTTGCCCTCTAGTTATATAGGCTGTATATCTTGTAACATTCGGTGTTCCCTGCAAGGGAAATATCTATTGTAATTTTGGATCACACCATCCATGCAAATTATAATATGAAAAATAAAAGCATAAGAATTCTTTTTTCATTCGGTCCTATTGTATGATCAGCCACTTGCCATTGTGCTTTGCTGTTGTTTAGCCACTTGTGTGTCTTACTGAAATAATGGTGTTTGTAACAGTCCTTCCAACTCTGATCTCTGCCCTGATGGGAATCATATTTTAGTTTATAGATTTCTTGACAGTGTGAACCCCTTATTTTCCATAAGCTGATTGGAAACGGAATTTACATCATCAGAAATCCTGCTCTTGACACCGTTAGTATGGTGACCAGTTGTTAGGAAGTTATTCCTGGGCAATTGCTTCCCAGAATTCCAGTTTATGATCTGTTTCCTTGT
The DNA here is from genome assembly GCA_026284645.1 of Erythroxylum acuminatum. NCBI lineage: Eukaryota > Viridiplantae > Streptophyta > Magnoliopsida > Malpighiales > Erythroxylaceae > Erythroxylum > Erythroxylum acuminatum. Next base: position 7,272,418 of record JANKOD010000008.1, on the reverse strand, counting down.
TGGTTTCACTTAAAGCGTCTTTTTGACTATTTTAGAAAATAACGAGGTAGATGCACCTCTTTAAATGGACCACTTATTATTTTGTTTCCAAATGGTGAATTATGAAAAATTGATATTGGTTCAGCCGGATTCTGGCCGAACGGTGCATTGCCGTATGGATCCATCGATTGGCTATCTCCTGTGATGATCTTC
>JANKOD010000008.1:7226479-7251432 GCA_026284645.1 Erythroxylum acuminatum | reverse complement strand
AAGGGCATAAAGGTCTTACAAAATTCTCTTCCATTCAATTCCCTCCTTTGATAAATTAGGAAAACAAACAAGAGAAAAGAAATTATATTTCTCTTCCATTCTTTTCTCCTCTTTTCTCTTCAATATTTCAGCTTGTGCAAGTAAGGATCCAAAGAGCTTAAGCTAAAAGACAAGTCACTTAACTATTTTATTTTGATCCGTAAGAATTATAATTTTTGCGGAGAAGCTCGTTTATGTTAGAAGTATACGTCAAATAATTGTATCCTTCAATCATAACAGACACCAAGATGGGGTGTTCCTCGCTTTGCTTGGCAGCTAGCTGGCCTGGACCCCTCTGCAGCAAATAATTGCTGTCCTGAAAGCAGTAGTTTACGTGTGTGTAGTGTATGATTAAGCTAGAGTTAGTTGCGTCTTATCTCTTAAGAATGACCGTTCCGATAAGCCACTCCTGGGCGTTTATGGATTCTGCATGAACGCCTGCCTGCCGGATGTGTTACATAAATCTGCCTATAATTTATTCTTGAAGTGCTTTCAAGTTAGAATCTAGTAAGAACGCAACATGCATTTGCTAATAGGGACAAAAATACATTTCCTTTTTCAACCTAACATTTTCATTTAAAAGAGACCTTTCATTGACCTTAATAGCACTTTCATTATGTGCCACAATTACAGGTGTATTTGTCCCTTTTTTAATATTCAATAAGTATTTCAATTTTTGCTAGACTAATCCTAAGCTCCTAAGACCCCACCTCAAGAGTCTTAGAGGAGGCAAATCTGAAATTCTAAGATCCCTCAAATTCTTAAGTAGCTTGTATACTTCTGTGCACAAAGAGTCGTCACATACTAATTAGTTAGCTGCTGATTGATTACTAACCATACTTCTAAATTTTGAATTAAAATATATATTCAGTGCGGCGTTAAATTAAACAAATGGAGTTTGTTTCTTATCTTTACAAATCTAACCATCGGATGCCCATCCTTTTCTTATTTTATGTTATGTCACACCAAATTAATTAATGCTGAAAACAATGTGAACTTTGGACCAGTAAAGATGCTTCTTCTTTCATGTTGGGTATCTTATCAATGTCTCCGATGAGTTGCCCTAAAACTCAGAGTTGGCAAACACTAAATACACTAAACCAAAAGGTGAAATGAGAGGCCGATAAGGGAGGATTGGCTATGATTAAATCATGATTAAGAGATTATTATGTGTAATTTAGGATTAGTTTATCACTTTTTTCCTCTGTCATTTTTTAAACTCATCTTAATTCTGAGTATTCTTCTACTACTGCGTTAGGCATATTGTACGTAATAGAATGTGAAGATCTTAATAGCAGATTTGAAATGATGTGAAGAAGCATTGATTGTGTGTGTAACCGCTTCAGCACATGGAACTTAGTACTGCATTTTAAATGATTTTGATTGGATGCTTTACGGGGTTGATAATGTGTCGTTTTCTAATGTACAAATGGTTTAAATCATTGATCACACAGCGTCTTGATTGATTGCTAGCAATTTTTTCAACGATCTGTTCTGAAGAATGGACAATCTTATTTTCATTTAATATGGGAAAGCTAAAGCAAGTGTCTTTCCAAATTATTAGAACATCTAGCAAGCAACACTAATTAGAGGCCACTCAAGCTCTCCAGCATATGCCCAGATCATGAAGCAACACTAATTAGAGGCCACTCAAGCTCTCCAGCATATGCCCAGATGGTGAAGCAACACAGCCTAAACAATACTATGTCTGATGATCAGGTCCCAACATTGGACAATGACACGAAGGACATTTGCCCACGACCCACTCTTGACTTGTCCTGTTTTGTTTTATTTTGTTTCTTATAAGAGCTTATATTTGATACCCATAAAAAAGAAGTTAAAATATATTTTTTTTACTTTGCTCAGAACTTATAAAACATTAGGAACGAGCCTGATATTTGCTTACTAATTTAAAGTCTTAAATTTGAATAAACACTAGGCACTATTATCACATTGATAAAAATATAAACATATTAAATTTATAAATACAAATTATATTAAATCTTTCATTTAATTAATTAGTTTATTAAATAATTTATATAAAGCATACTCAATAATTCATTAAAAATATGTTCACAAAATAGTTTGAAAGATAATAATTACAATAAAGCATAAACTTTTGGTGTGGCCACTCCTTGCTACATGCGATGGTGATTGAGTAGTATTTTTACTATTTTGGACCAATAATTAAAATATCATGTTGTCGTGGAGTCGGATTATTTGTTAGCTATACAAGCGCTTACAAATTCGTCTGTTAATTGTTCTGAGATTGGCATGCTGGTTTTGGACTGTTTAGCTTTCAAGCGTTTTTCCTTCACTTGTCATTCCAATGGACGCGCAGGATTGCCAATAGGGCGGCTCACTTTTTAGCTCAGGTAGCCTTAATTTATGCAAACCTTCATAGTTGAGAAACTAGTCCTCCTTGTCTTGGTCATATTCTATTGTTAGATAATTCTAATTGTAATCCATCTGATAGGGAAAGGCTTGTAGGATCTGGGTGTATGGGGTAAGCCTGCTGGCTTGGGTTTAGTTTTTAGCCTTCCGTTTTATGGGTTTTCTCGTAAAAAAAATAATCACGCTATAAATATTTGTAAAGAATTGAAGTACATTCTATTATTATCTTGATATTTTATTACACCTTAATGTTTCTAAAACAATATTAGTAACATTTTAAATTATAATAAAGTTACTTACGAGATGTCAAATGGGAGTTTAAAAATGTGATTATTAAAACCAAATCAAAATTTAAAGGTGTTTGTATTTTGAGCTATATCTTAATTATATGGAAAATTATGTTGTACTTTTTGAGAAATCGGGTTGGGATCTGGTCCCGCATACAGCAGAATGATTGCGAAACTTTTTTGTTTTTTTAAAGTCAAAATCACTTAAATTTTATAAAATAATTAACACATCAATCATAATAAAATATAAATCGTAATTAAGCACCTTATTCTAAAGCTTGAATCTTTTTTTGTCGTATTTCTCAAATCGTTTATGAAATCGATCCATCTCAATTACCTAAGATGCACAAGTGTCTAGCTTCCAACAGTATCTATACAACATATTAAGAGAACTCTATAACTATTACAGGGAGGGTTAGTAAAGAGTGCTAACTCCTTTATAACTTAAGTCTATTTATAATAGGTTTTGAAATTATAATAATTTAAGTAAAATTAAATTCTAATTTTATTAAACTTTAATTAGAATTACTGATAATTCTAATCAAATACCAATCATGTCTAAACAAGATCTAATATATATCATATTTATCCTTATTTATTAAATATCTCATATTTAACTATAAAGTTTTTCAAACTTTACATTCAAGTTCAACTTGATTAAAACATTTTTTTCTCTTCAACGCTTTATTTGTATGTAACTTATTAGGTTCTCAAATGTATTGGCAATGTATATAAATTATAACCTTAATAGTATTTGAGATTAGATAAATTAAGCTCCTTTAATTTATCTTTAATTATCTAATTAAATAATTTATATCCATAGATTGAGATTAATATCTAGCAACACATCATGGTCACCCAAATATTTATAAATGTCAAAGTAGTTTTGACTATCGTTTTCAAGTATACTTTTTCTTTATAATTCAACAATTTTATCATATAATGTTTTGATTAGACATAGAGTATGCAATTAATGTATATTTTATTTAAGTCAAATCATGTTATTTCTCCATCATCAGTAATTGGTTATATTAATAGCATTCGTAAACTATTTACAAAGCGGCATTTTACTTTGGCTAAGGATTTTCCAAATCAATTCTAATCAAGAACAATGAAACATTGTCCTTAATTACTTTAGCTAGGGTGATGAATCATATATTAATCACTCAACTACTTACATATAATTTATATTATATCCAATGACTACCTAGTGAGCTAACCTTGACTGGAATAAGTCATAAGTAGTGTCAAACATAGTAACCCAGTCGTATATAACTTTGAAGAACTCAAGTCAAAAGATCATTTATACAATTATCAGAATGAGAATTTCTATAAACATACAATTAATGTTCCAAATGAATTTATCATATGGGTTTAGTTCAACGAACTTGTGTTTTAACAAGTACCTACACGTTTATTTAAGTATCTTCATGTTTTAGTCTATGAGATTGACTATTTCCTTCATAAGGAAAAATATAAGGTATGCGAATCTTTTTAAACTCGATTAATATTTAGTTTTAATAGAATAATGACTAGGAACAATTTAGAAATAATATATGAATGCAATATGAATATCAAAATTATGATATCATCATAATTTTATTTGTAATATATATTTATATCGTAAATATATATATAAGGTAAAGAATGTCTTTAAATCATTATGTCACTAAACTACAACCAACTGATTAATTGTAGGTCATAAACCAACAGTACCTATGTACGTTATGTAGGATATTTCGATGATGAACAGTAATAAACGTCACAAATCTAAATATGAAATACCAAGATCCCTGTAAATATTGAAACCAAAATCATGAACGATTATACCTTTTGTGCAGCAGAAATGGAAGAGGAATTGGTAGTGCCAGAAAAGAGCACGTCAAACGCCATACCTCTACTGGTATCCACACACACACAAGTCTAAATATCACGCTTACGGTATGTTAGCACCAATCTTGTTCCTCCCTTTCTCTAGATGTAGATGTGTGTTAAGGTTGTGATTAGAATACCATCCATCTTCTAATCACCCATATATATATATATATATATGGGAAACCCTATTTGGTTAAGCGTGAATTAGACTAGGCCCAAATCTAAGTTAAGCCCGTTAACTATTTAGCCTATTTAGTGTGCGACACTGTAGGCTTATTCAATATTAACAGTAGGCTCAAACTTTTTTTAGGCCCACAAGTTAAAAGCGACCTCTAGCAATATATTATAACTACTCAATATTAAATAAGGTCAGAATACGACACTACCTGAATCATAACTAATAATTAAAGTACATTCTATAATTGGTTTGCGGGGTATACACTAATAGGTTATTCTATTTTTAATTAATTAATAATGATAACATCACCGTACGGAACATGCAAGGGTGTAAACACAAAAAGGATGGTGCAAAAACATGCAAGTTGCAAATGGATAAGCTAACCAAAGGTAGCTATTAACAATGCGATAGTAGTCTAGCTTCTTATTGTTGTACATATTTAATCTGCAGAGTTTAACTTCCTTGTGTGGGATTTTATGATGCTACCTAAATATCTAAATTAACATAGCCGGCTATTTATACTTGAATTGCACTGTAATTTCCTACATGGCTAAGTTTGAAGGATATCATTCCTGCTAAACTCAATTTATTTTTACATATTAAATAGAAATTTTTTATGAAAAATAAAATGGAATTCAAAATTTTTTTATTAAAAAGATATGAGTATAGAAAATTTTACTTGTTAATGGTGAATTTTATTAATAGTACAACTTTTGTTTTTGAAGGTGAAACATTAAAAATACAAATTTTTTATAATACATTTAAATTTTTTAGTTTAAAATTATTGAAAAATAATTTTAATTTTTGCAACTTTCTAAAATTAGTAATTTTGTTAGTGATTTACTAAAAATTTTAATAAATTCACAATTTTTTAGTAATAAATTCACACATATAGAAAAATATAATATAAGCACACATAGTTATGAAACAACTAATAAATTTAAGCAAGAAATGCCCAATTAAATATGCTTTGATTTACTTGGTTCACTATAACCTTGATATTCTACAACTAAAACCTTATCATCGTCAAATTCATTCATTCTTGTTCTTTTTCTTATTCATGACATATTGAAATAGATAGATCATGCTTTTACAAAATTACTTGGGTAGTGTATGAAAGGTTTTGAGGGACCTAAGGAGAAATTAGATCATGTTCAAGTGAGCCTATATATAACTAGGACATTATATCTTAACTCAAAACTTTAGGACGATGTAATTCACTTCAATCTTACGTTGATCTCTTTTTTAAGTGAGATTACACCATATATAAATTTCCAATATCTCCCCCTTCACAAGTAGATCTTCCTTATCGAACTAGCTTCCCCTCAACACATAGCTAATATGAAGCCATTTGAGTCACTTCATGAATCACCATTCAACTGACCCAAATCTACGAATCTCTATTCATCAAACTTTGCCAACCTAGCTCTGATATTAATGAAGAGTTTTAAGGAGTCTGAAGAGAAATTGAATTGGATCCAAGTGAGCTCATATACAACTAGGACATCGTATCTCAATCTAAAATCTTAAAGCAATGACTTACGAGTCTTATCTTTATATATAACTCACTTCAATCTTATATTTAATCATAAATTTCTCAACCTTTATAGTAAAGTCCAACTTAAATATAACACCCAGGGCCGGTCTTATACTTTTATGGGCCCTGGGCAAAGTTAAATTTTTTTTATAAAATGGGCCCCGTCTCATAAAAAAAAAAATTTGGCCAAGAAATTTTAGTTTAGAGAGGGGGCTTGGGGCTCCCTCTCATAGAGGGCCCTGGGCAAAATTAATTTTTTTTTAAATGGGCCCCTTCTTATAAAAAAAAATTTTTTGTACTAAAAAAAATTTTTTTAGCCAAGAAATTTTAGTTGGGCCCTGGGCGGGCACCTTGCTCGCCCCTGCCCAGGGCCGGCCCTGATAACACCCTTTCTCTTTTCAATCCGATCTTTATGTGTGACCCATTAAGTTCCTAAATATGTTAATAATAGATATAAATTATAACCTTAAATTATATTTAGGATTAAATAAATTAAACTCTTTTTAATTTATTTTTAATCATCTAATTAAACAATTTATGTCCATAAATTAAGATTGATGTTTAACAACACATCATGACCCCTAAATATTTAGAAATGTCGAAGTACTTTTGACTTACCTTTTCTTGTATGATTTTTCTATATAATTCCCTTTCATCATACAATGTTCCAATTAAATATAACACATGAAAATAATGCCTATTCTATTTGAGTCGAATCATGTTATTTCTCTACCATTAATAATTTGATATATTAATAACATTCGTAAACTATTTACAAAGCGCCATTTTACCTTGGCCAAGGATTTTTTGAATAAATTTTAATCGAGAACAATAAAACATAATCTCTAATTACTTTAGAGCGATGAGTCATATATTGATCACTTAACTACTTCTATATAGTTCATATCCAATGATTATTAACTGAGCTACCCTTGACTAGAATAAGTCATAATTAGTATCAAAATATAGTAATCCTATATGAGTTATTTTGGAGATCTCAAGTCAAATGATCACTTATACAATAATTACAATGAGAATTTTCAGACATACAAACAATGTCTAGTTCAGTAAACTTGTTCTCTAATAAGCATCCACGTGTTTATTTAAATATCTTCATACTTTAGTCCATAAGATTGACTATTTCTTTCATAAAAAACATAATGTGTGCTTGTCTTTTCATATTTTGTTAATGGTCAATCTCAATAGCACAATGACTAAGAACAATTTAAGAATAATACATAACTACAATACAAATCTCATAATTATGATTTCATCATAATTTTGTTTGCTAATGTATATTTTTCTTGTAGACTTTACCATATGTATCTTAATATGTATAAGATAAAAAATGTTTTTAAATAATTATGTCACTAAATTACAACTAATCGATTGATGTAGGGCATAAATCAAGTACACTTTATCCTTATCAAAAATGGAACTTCAAAATGAGTAACTTTTAAATAACGTCTAGAAAGGGAGAATTTGGAAAAAGGTTGTAGTGAATTGACAAGGATAGTATTCTATTGGTGGAATATGAGGCGACTAGGTGAACTTGAGTCATATGTCGGTTATGCTACTTCAGTCTTTATCTTATAAATCATGTGCTTATTATACAAGAAGAAATCCTTGTCTTTGACTCTATAATTTATAACGTGAAGCCAAAATCAAGTAGAAACCAGATCCCGCGATTTAGCCCCAAAGTTATGGACTTCTTTTGAGTGCATTCAACACTATGGACTTGTGCTCTGCGGTGGATATTCAGCGAATAGAAAGGGCTACTGCAAGACACCGAGCCTGTCATGTCCCCGCACCGAGGCCTGCTTGGATTGATTTCTTTTAGCACAATATATGTCGTATATATCTCATTAATTTCATTATATATTGTGCTTGATTTGGCACTAGGTTTCAATTTACATGTACTTTTTAGATTATGATATGATGCATGTGTCAACATTCTAGCTGTTGGCCAGTTCTAGCCACAACTTTGGAGGCTACTTAATAACAGGTCATAGTAAAATGATTAGAATTTTATATATATAAGAGAAGCATCTATGAACCTTTGAGGTATTTTTTCCAAAGCACCTTAAAACGTTTATTTGGCCAAAATATTTTAAAACGAAAACGAAATAAATATAAAGATACAACAACAGTACTCCGCAACCTAATTAAAAAGTAACTCAGAAGCAATACTAGTACAAGTTTTTTTTGTTCTTGGGGGTTTAGCACACTACAGTACAGGCAGCAGAAGGTATGTTGGAGTGTTCTATGAATGAAAGAGCAACTGTTGACCTGGAAGAAGCTGTTAAACTTAAACGTCTGTGTCTCCTGCACTCATTTGAAATTTAGTGCACCGCTACATCATACATGCACAGGCTTATTTAGTCGGATTCCCCAGCCTAGAGGAGAATATTTAGCAATAATGTCCTCAACATTATATCTTACCTAGCTTGTAGTTTTGCAGGGCAACCACCTATCACATGGAAGTTGTTGACAGAATCACCCTTTGGTTTCAGGCACCAAATTCACCGAATTCAAGCCGAGAAGATGTGGTGGTTACTTCTTGTTGGATACTATAGAGGGGTTGGAGGGGGAACAGTAAACAAGGACAGGATCTATGCCAGGGTATCTATGCCCCCTTCAAAGAGTTAAATAATGGTACAGTGTCCAAAATGGTATCCTATGCCCCCGTAGCATAGATACGGACAATTCAAGAAGAGATTGGCTGTGACACGACAGGTTATTAGGAGAGATCGAGATCAACACATAGATATATATGTAGAGAGAGAGATGAGATGATTAGGCGGGCACTGTGCTTCATGGGATGGGATGCCAAGGGCCAAGTTCTCGTTTTATAAAAGACTATTTGGTTTCTATACTTAAAAACACATACGCGACATTATCACATGGCGTCAACTTCACAATTATAAACTACTATTTTGGCCCTCTTCTCTTGAGCTTAGGATCCTATTACATTGTCCGTTTGTCTTCTCACTTCTGTGTAACATCAATTGTGATGGAATCTGTTCATTACACTAAGATTTCTGATCTAAGTTTAGGTGAATTAATTCAGTAGTTACTAAAATAAATTCCTTTCCTACTACTATATTGTGTAACCATATGACAATAGATTAGAATTATAGTTTAACTAGTAGAGCTTATGTAAATTAATATGATATGTTTCTTTTGATTAATTATAAATTATAAAAACGCTAAAATTAAATGTAAAATGAAAACACCATCTAAAGTTTGGATGTAATTAGCGCGTACCGTGGATATATAAATTGAAGACATGGAGGGAACAAAATCTTTTAGGGTTTAACATGCAATTGTCAGCCAAAACCACCTACCATTCAATTGCCATTAAACAATCACTTAAACATACATGGATTTAAAGACCTATTTCTAAGTAATGGAAGCCGATAACATACATGTCTCTTCATTCTCTGCATACTGTCCATACAAAATAACATAAAACATAAAGTTGTATGTATATTTATAAGCAGGCATGTATCGTCTAGATAATAATGACAGCTAACAGCATACATTTACTAGAATGCTGATCCACAGCTGCTAGTGAGAGAGACATCCAGCTATATCAAGTCTCAAACTCCTATTCAGACTTTCACTTGAAGTAACCAAGCTGTCGTAGCTTTATTACACGAAGATAGGAGAGTAGAAAATGCTGAAAGATAAAAAGAGTATAATAAAGAATACATACAAAAGAAGAGAGTACAAACTGCAAACTCTGATAGACATAAATTTCAAAAGATAAGAAAGAAATATTAGTCATCCAATTATACAATTTGTGAAAACCCTCCCTCTCCTTCTCTCTCAGCCTTCTTCCTTTACACGTTTCCTTACCTTACTTCCATGTCTAGAGACTCCATGTCAGAGAAAAATCTATCGAAACTTGAAGAATATTTGCCACAAGATCGTAATAAACAAGAAGATGGTGATCAACTAGTGCATCGGCAAGTATTAGATGATGAAGTGGAGTGCAAAACACCAACTTCGAGTGATCACAAGATACCAACCAGCGGGAGCTGCCCTCCAACCCCAAGAAAGAAAGTGCAAGTGAATTTGCAGAAAAGAAAATTTCCCGAGTTGCAGTTCTTTGAAACCAGGAATAGGGATGAGATAGAATCCTTCTTCAGATCAAACTTCCAGGTTTCTAGTGATAAATCTCGTCCAATAAAGAGAAGCAGAAGTTATTGAGAACATCGTGTATCTTTATATGTTTTGCCTGTGTACATATAATTATAGATGCTCAAGATAATACCGATTGTGTTATATATATGTATGCAGCTAAACATCTTTTCCACAATTCTCAAGTTGTCTTATGATTCTACAATCAGTAATAATAGTCAGTACCGTTCAATAAATTGACTATGAGTGATGACCGACAATCAAAAGGAAGTTGATGTAAATGAACAGAATACACTCCGGGAAGGTTCTTCGCTCCTTAATTTTGGTTGCAACTTTTTCAAACAATGTGTATGGGCATAACTCCTGTAGAACAGTGGTTTTGTTCCTTGCCCAACATTGTAAGAACAAAATCTGCAGAATTGTTTCCTTGTCTTTACATTTATTCTGGATAAGACTAAACTTGTTCAAAAGGAATTGAAATAGTGGTTGGGCAGGAGGGAGATATAGTGAGCAAATGCTATACCTCTTGCTTTTCGAAGACTGCAGGCGTAGCCCAGGAACTGGTGAATTTATAGAAATTAAAGCATTACTTGATTGAGAAGAACATTTATTTTGCCATCTTGATTCTCTTAGGTCGATCAAGTATCCACTAGTGATATCTGCTGGTTTCTTAGAAGGGCGATTGAGAGTTTTGAGTAATACTAACGTCGACTATATGCATCGTGAGCAATCTCACATTAAAGCTTCTGAATCCCAAGATGAATTAGTCAATATGTGAGATCTTAGGTTTAGTACTTTATATGAAGAAACTAAGAGTTGGACTGCATATTGGACTTTTGGGAATGGTTTTCGTCGCATATCAATGAATTCGCTCATTATATATGATCGATCATTTCACATGATTTGACATATAAATGGATGTAAGTAGTTGAGTAAACCTTTCAGAACTAGGTCTTCATTGTTCATTAATATTGTCTAAATAAGTTGATGGCATATATTCTTTACTATTGAAATGCTCCCTAATCTCTACGGAAATAGAGATTCCAAGGTTATCTGCTCTTTTTAAACTTTTTAATATTGCAGTAATATGCTTCAATCCCAAGTTTATGTATGTTCGTACATTGTTTTTAATACATTTCTAATGCAAGTATATATATGACTCGTTTGGGAGGATACTGTAAGCGATGTAGTATGTAATCCTGCTTTAAATCTCATAATCCGCATCTTAGTAAGATTTTAATTGAGTGTTTTGATGATAATGTGTTGCAAAGTATGAATTATATGACGGGGAATCCACCGTTCTAAAGTAAACAAGTAATCTATAAATCTCACAATTTAGAGTAATATAATCAGGTCCTATTATTTCAAGGGTCGAATTTTTAATTTTAATATTGTATCATAATAATAAAATATAATATAATAATAATAATTTATTTGAAAGACATACAGACATGACATTAAATATTCCACCAGAATTCAATTTATGGTGCAACCTTTTATATTTCTCAATATAACCAAAGATTTCTAAGTTATATATATAAAAACTAGAAATGACCAGCAATCACTGCCGTAGCTACACAGGGCCCCTGTTTCTAGCATTTTGAAGCAGAGATTCCTTCCTTGGTGCAGGCGTCCAGACATATTGCCGTAATTGAGTGGTAACTACCAAACGAATTTCTGTTTATCACTTTCCGTCTTTGTATGCAGACTCTGTGAAGAAAGTACAATTCGGTAAAAAGAAACAAACAATGTGGGATTTCCAACAGGGGCTAGGATGGTGTCATTATGAACCGATCGTTCACCCAAAGCAATCTCAAAGGTATTGCAAACTAAAATTGTCCACATTTAACACCACTTCCATTACGAAACTTCGTGTATATGTTAAGAAAATGAAATTTACATTTTTCTTTTTATTTAGGATTTCGATATTAAGTCCAACCAGGCTCAAACACTATTTAGGCAAGGCCTTCAATGTACACATCTAAACCATTGCTTAAGGGATCCAAAGCTAGGCTCAAAGTACATCGGTCGTAATCAATGTACACATCTAAACCACTGCTTAAGGGATCCAAAGCTAGGCTCAAAGTACATCGGTCGTAATCAATGTACACTTCTAAACCATTGCGTAAGGGATCCAAAGCTAGGCTCAAAGTACATCGGTCGTAACAGTACCTGAGGTTAATTTCGTGCCTAGTCAACACCGGGCACATCTTTTAAAAGATCAACGTTTAAGTATTTCTTTTTTTTTCAGATACATTATTGATTATTCACTTCTTTTTGCAATTGTAGGCGAAAATCACACAAATCACAGAGCCCCAACACTTTCAAGTTACGATCAGTTGTTACATAAATCATTAAAGACAGTTTTAGCGGCACAATCTATATACTCTGCATCCAATGGCTGGAAGCCTGGGACTGAATGCAAGTTATGGATATGCAAAATACGCCACCAAAGCAAATGAACATGGGACAGTCGGAACTAGTTGGGTGTTTTAATAATTTAATAAAACTGCATAGGACAGTACGCACTTCCAGTTAATTCTTGGGAGTTGGGACGACGAGATTATCCATTTGCTCTTATTTTTTATTATTGAAGAAAATATTATAGAAACTTCCCGAAGTGGTACGCTAATCGATGAGGATAATGCTGGAAATGTCGGCACGGTGCAAGATCTGGGAATCTGCTCTTAAACTTTACCAGTTACTATCTGATTTTTACCCACGTAGCCATTCAACAGAAGTAATTAGACACCTGTCGACCAAATGTCCACCTCCTGTTTTTTCCTTCACCCGTATATATACACATCCCAACACTCGGGAGCTTGCTGTAATTAAGCCTTCAAGGAAAGTGAAATATTTGGAGAGTAGCAGAAACCAGCACATAATGGCTCCAAGGCGTTCAGGGAGGAAGAAGTTGGTAAAAACTGTGACGAGGAAAGTTGTTAAGGAAACAGTGCAAGTATCAATTGCGGAAGGAGACACCCGAGAATCAACTCAAGAGGAACGATTTCAAGATGCAGAAGAAATTGATGTTCCTGTAGAAGAAATTCTGAGGAGGACCATTCCTGTTGAGGAGAATAATCAACAAGAGGAAGAGCCAAGAGAGTTTGAAATTCCTGTTGATGTGGATGGTGTTGAAGAGCAAAACCAAGTACCCTCAACAGAAGAAAATAGGAATAAAGAGGAGCAAATAAGTGAAGTTTTTCAACAAGAGCCATCAAGAGAAAAACAAGAAGAGAGGAACAAGGAGGATCAAGCAAGTGAAGTTTCACACGAAGAATCTCCAAGCGAAGAGGAAGTCAGGAAACACCAAAAGACAAAAGAAAATGAAGCAGAGATGACAACAGAGGATGCTTCTCAAGAACCAGAAACATCAGCAGGGAAAGAAGCGAAAAAGAAGACACAGAGACGGGAGAAACCTGGGGAGAAGCAAAGTAATAAGTTGGCGAATGAGAGGAAAAGGAAGAGAAGAAGCAGAACAACAATAGATGGTGAAGGTGGTGTGGGTTACAAAAGGTATGTTTATAAGGTTCTAAAGCAAGTGCATCCAGAGCTGAGGATATCATCAATGGCAATGAGTGTGATCAACAGTTTGATGAAGGACATGTTTGAGAGGATTGCAGATGAAGCAGCTAAACTAAAACAGTACGCCCAGAGGATGACCCTGTCGTATAGGGAGATTCAGGATGCAGTGAAGCTGGTTTTGCCTGGAGAGCTTGGAAAACATGCCATAGCTGAGGGGTCCAAGGCCGTCTCCAATTACATGTCCTACGAGGGGAAGAAGTCCAAGTCCTAGGTTGGGCTGCATATATTTCCTAAGAACTTTTAAGCTGCGTACGTAAAGTAGATTGTGTAGACTTTGTAATGTACCCTGATTTTTGGTCGTGTTGTAAAAGGGTAATTCAGGTGATGAGCAGGCATTGCTTGCAGGTCTTGTAAGCATTTGTGTTGTGGATCTCTTTTTTTCGTTTATCTGGTTTCAAGGAAATTAGAAATCCTTGAATTTCTGATTCTCCCCGGTTCCAGTTATGCCCAATGTACGCATGGATGTATGTTTATGTCGTGTTGGAAAGCAACAAGAATCAGATCTAGAGATTCAACGTAATACCAAATCATCAGTAGGTCTTTTTTATTTGGAACAAGCCACAAATTAGCATCAAGTCAACAAAAATCTAATTCAACTGACCCGTGCATAATCTCACCAAAAAAAAGAGTAAAAGAAACTGTAAGTTAATAGATAGAAGCAGAAAGGCACGCTTAATGAATAGTCAATGGGGTAAAATAAACAGAATGCAATGACTGTTGTTGTAGAACTTTTTATCACTAATGAATGTAAGAATTGTATACGAAGAACATTTGAGAGAGGAGACCATTAATTAGTGTATTAATATCGCGAAAATGAGAGTTGTAAGATTTTCTCTTGAAGTATTTTTGTAGCTGGTTACAAATAAAGATTACAAAATGTTTATCACTGCATTCAAGTCGAACATACAAATAAGAAAATGTGCCTGAAGAATCTTATATCAAATATTGAAATCCATAGATCGTCAATATTTCTAAACCAAGGAATTTGTAGAGAAATGCACTCACTACGGTTGAACCACAAAGTGGAATTACGCAAGTTCTTGTGTAGAGGTGGCATTTGGTCCAGACTGAAATTCAATTCGAATTCATGTTCGAAAATAACTTATTCGTTTCAAATATTTAATTAATTTGAAAGAAAAAAAATGGTTCAAAATAAGAACCCCTCGTGGTCGTGGGCAGTTTTAGGTAGTGTAATCACGCAAAGTTCCAGATCGATGAAAGTCTTTTCGAGTATATTTACCAGCTTTTTCCGATGCTTATTTAATTTGTGGGAACCAACTGCAATTCGGATACGATCTCCCAATAGCATTTTCCTTTACCAATAAGTAGACGTAGAACTACTACGAGGTCAAAACTAGGGGCGCTGTTAGGTTCTCGCAGTCTCGGATTGGTTGCAACATTCATGACATAGTACCCGGCAGAAACAAAAAATCTCAACTAGCCGACAAAAAATATAATAAGGTATGGAAAATTATGCCAAAATTTCCTTTTCCTTACAATGGCTTAATTGATGGGTATAATTTTTTAAGATTAATATTTATCCGTTCTATAACATAGAACTAAAATCGGTAGTGATGTCTCTCAAGTCTTGGCACAAGAAGATGCAAAGATAATGTACAAATATCTGAGACGAAACAACTTGAAAAGGGCCTTATCCTTATCCAGGCTGTGTTCTCTCCGCTTACTTGCATCCAACTTTGTCTCCACTCTCCACGTTCATTCGCTTTTGTCGCCATCAGCAAGCCTGGTTGAGCGCGATACGACGATATTCCCACAGTAATAATCAATGGGTTTACCCCATCAGGTATGTGTTCAAGCTCAAGCGGTGATATTTAATACCTTACACGGGCTGGTTAACAGTACAAGACAAGTAGTAGTATTTGTATAGTATTACCTTAACCCCTATCTTCTCAACCTCAGCAATCGCTGTCATCACAGTCGCCTACGTCAAGTATGTAGAGTCTATATGAAGATTATGACTTTAGGACTACCTCAATCTCTATAATTTTATTCCCTCTCGTTACCTCTTCTGCGTGTGTTAATGTCGGAGAAGTGCCAACTGTTACCGTCTCTTCTCAAACGTTTCTTACATTCTTGATTAGTTGTTTTGTTCATGAAGCCCTACAGCCGTAAAATTTTAGTTATCCCCGATGATGCCCCTTTTCAAAGCGTCAGTCCTACTACCTCAGCAAACTATTCCACTGCCACTACCAATTCGTCATCTCTACACCAACAACTTTACAATACTACTTTACAGCCACCACCATCGCTGCCTCCAGAACAGCAACAACACCAACAACAACCATATAATCAGTACTCAAACTCGGTGCCTTTTGACTCATCCATGGCCTTCACTGTCTTTGTCCTCTTGACAGCTCTTTCCATCGTCGGCTTCTTATCTATTTACATTCGCACTTTCACCACTGATGAACAAACAGACCAGCTTTCTTCTCAGCGCCATCACCGGCCGACCACCTCCCCCTGCAAAGGTTTAGACCCAGAAATCGTGAAGTCGTTGCCAGTGTACTCCTACCACCACGTGGAAGTCAAGTACCAAATGGAGTGCGCAATTTGCCTCGGTGAGTTTGAAGAGAAAGAAAGTGTTAAAATGATACCATCCTGTGAGCACATCTTCCACTCCGAGTGTATAGACACGTGGCTAAAGCTGCACGTAACTTGCCCTGTCTGTAGAGGAACCCAATTCTCCGACGGCGGCGCAAACGGTGGTTCTGGTGGAGGTGGCGCTGGCGATGTAGTATGAATTACAGTCGATGGGAGATCAACGGCGGAGGATGGTCAAATGTCGATAGAGATTAGACAAGTGGGGACATTGGTTGGCCGGTAGCTATTCTGGCTTAGGTGATTGGATAGTGATAGAAAGGACATGTAGCTTTTGATATACGTGTAAAAATCTATGTAGATGATGTAGTTGGAATGTCGCATTTGCTTGGGAATTGATCATAATACAAGTAAATGTGTGTTTTTTTTAAGAAATACAAGTAATTAATGTTAACTGAGTCGACTTGTGAGTTGTGAGTCTTGTGAGTTGTGACTCATTTACAGACACTTTCTCAATTATTTACTAAATTTAGTACTTAAATGCTTAATTTAATAAGAAAATAGCCCTATGAAGTACCGCTCGCCAAGAGTTAATTAACTATCAAAATGGCTCTGAAATTATCATGAATAATATTATTTAAATTAATTTTTATATAACATAAATGAATAATTTAAATAATATTAATCATCAAAATTATAAAATGACTAAAATGATGATAACATAATTGGGTTTAATTTAATAATTATTCATGCTTAAAATCATTAAAATTACTAAAATGATGATAATATAATTGACTTTAATTTAATAATTATTCATGCACAATGGTTAAATATTTGGTGAGAAAAGGTTACGCAATTGAATATGAAATTTGTGATGATTGATTTCCAATCGAAAGTCATTTTAATAGATAATTCAATCAAAGTAATTAGAGAATCCTTAAAATCTTTGTATCGGTGATAGTCAAGTTAGAAACAGATACATGGGATACAAGTACATCCCAAAGGAGAGTGATGTCGTTTCAACATTACAGGAAGAGGGTGATTTTTTTTTTTAAATTTCCTATGAGGTGTCTTAGGAGGGTCCTAATTATTGGAAGACATCTTTAAATCATCCACATTCAGACTAATTCTCGCTCGAGGCCGGTAGGTCCCTTGCGGGAGGCAAAGCTCTAGCCCTAAGTTTTAAACGGCTACATACATGAGGGTGGTTCGAACCTACGACCTCACTTAAGCCAGGAGAGCCCCTACCAACACATCTACGCCTTGGGGATGAGAGAGGTTGATTTTAAATTAATCAATGGAGGAGTAGGAGGAGACAAACATTTACACTATTTTCATTGGTGTAGTTAATGTCTACAATGAATGTAATGAATTTTTAAGAATTTTAACAAATGAGAAACTTTAATTCTCTCTTTTTAGTTATATTCTTTCTAAGATTTCTCCTTAATTTTCTAGTTTTCATTATAATTAGATTAACTAAGAAATCAACACTTAAATTGGTATTAGAACATATAATTTTCTTGCGTTAGGTGGGTTGAGTCACGACTAGAAGCAGGGGCGGATCCAGAAATTTTTTTGAGTGGCAGTAAAATTTTAATAGAGATAAAATTTTATTTTTGATGGGGGCAAAATTTTAATAAGAGTAAAATATTATTTTTTTTAATGGGGGCAAAACAAAACAAAAAAATTTGTAGAAAATTTATTGGGGGCAGTGGGGGCAAGTGCCCCCACTTGCCCCCATTGTAGATCCGCCACTGACTATAAGAGACTTGCAATGATTGACCGAAAACAGAGTTAGAACTCATAGATGAAAGAGGTTTTTAATAATTGAAGTAATATATGATGTTGTTGCATTAACAGATTATGTATATGAATCAAGAAGGTGGAGAAAGAAAATATAAGGGTTTATCATAATATGAACTCCATGATGTACCATAAACTTGCCATTATAATATAACAACAAGATTCAATAAAAATAGAGTTTTAAATTTTCAATAGTGAAGGATTAAGAGTTTGAATTTTCAACTTACTTTAAGAAGCTTGGTTGATCAATATGAGAATTTGAATGACCAATATTAGTGTTTTCGATAGACTGGTTAACCAATATGATAATATGATCAAACATTATCTTTTCAAAATGTACACTTGATCTTGTGAACATATATGTTGGTTAATCAATATATTAGAATAGTCGATTAATGTTATTATTACTAGCCATTGTAATGGTTGGTTTTTGTTTATAACAACTATTTTTTTATTATTTTGAGTAAATAGATCATATGAGTTGTGAGATGTTCATTAGGCATATTATAGAGTCATTTTAAAAGTAATGGGAGGCTAAAGAAATGTTTGCATTAAATAATACATATTAAGTCTTTGTTCATTTATGTGTGCCAAAGGATGAGTTTTTGAGTTGTATCCTTTTGTAAATGAGAAAATTACTTTGGGATACACTTTGTGAAAATTCTCTTGGTATTGAACAAAATTTTTAAAGGGTTATTCTTCACTTATAAAAAAGTAAGATGATTGTAAAAATTTATATTCACTCATGACAAAGAAAATATAATATAAAAGGCTATTACTTACTCATTCAAAGAAGAAGATAATAAATTTCTAAGTGGAGCTTCTGGAATGGAAGTAAGCCAATAATTATTTTGTTGAAACACTATAAATTAGTTTTTATTTCTCTTTCCCTACTCTCTTTTATTATTATTGTATTTTTTTTTTGTATAAAGTTGTCATAGTCATTTATTAGAGTACAAAATTTATTCATTAATTTAGAGATGAGATAAAAAATAAACACACATGAATCACCTTCTTTCATATGTCATCTAAGGAATAATAATTGGTAGTAGAGTTGATATTATTCATTGCATATATATTTCTATGAAAAGGTGCATCAAATTGTCTTATAGTTATCTTTTCTCAAATTTTCATTAGGACTTAAAGTCCATTATCTATAGCATTCCTAAAGATCAACTCGTTCACTAAGACTATATTTGGTTGGACGTTTATTAATGAAATAAAATGAAATGTAATATTATTCCATCGTTTGGGAGGAAAGTTTATAATGGAACGGAATGAAATGAGATGGAGGAGAAGAGTTTCATATTATATCTCATTCCATTTTAAACAGTAAAAATAAGAAACCTCCGATTTGGGGCGTTTAGGATGAAATATAAATGATAAACAACTTTTTACTATATTACATTATAAATCTTTTTTCCAAACATCATTTCACTATATTACATTATAAACCCTTCCATTTATCCTAAACAACAATTTTCTAATATTACATCCATTTATATTCTATTCCATTATAAACCATTCCATTCCATTTCCATTCCATTCAATTTCATTGCATTGCATTAAAAACCCTACGTCAAACCAAACATAGCCTAAAAGACTTGTTAAGACTTACACTAATATTGAATTGGTAAGAAAATTGCTTAGTCTTTACCAAAATTTTGGGAGGCTAGAGTGGCGACCATATAAGAAGACAAAGATTTAAGGACCTTGCCATTAGATTAGCTAGTTAGATCCGTCATCATTTATGAGATGTAAATGTATAAATTGTATAAAAAGGAAGCAACTCTAACATGAAGAGATCTATTTGAAGTATACAAAGATGAGAAAGTTGATGAAGAGGAGACCTCTATAAGTGAAAATTATGAGGAAAATATAAAGCTCATCACCAAAAAATTTAAGTTATTAAAGAAGAAGAGGGATAAAAAATTAAAGAAGAAGAAAGGACTTAAGGTTACACAGATATACAGTATTAGTTTAGAGAGTACAAAATGTTAGTGTTATGATCTCGAAGCCAACCATTGGATGGTTGTATTCTAACAATTATGTTAATGAATTGGATGGTTTATATCATTTTGTTTCATGAGTTTTCATTATTTATGGATTATTCGAGTTGAGGACTTGGATTGTAAAACTCTATAATGGAAAATAATGATTACTGTGAAATGTCACTAATCTTGGTACTTAACATGGCATATTAATTAACTATTAAAGGATTAGTGTGTGGATTAAATGATGGTGATGTTCTACAAACCATTCGATAAGGAGTTATCAATTTAATCACACAGATACATAATGGAGATTATGATATTTGACAGACCTTAAATGAAACATTATTAGGATTATGTTTATGTCATTAATGTTTCATATGTGTCTTGAATTTATGGTATGAGATGTTCATTTTCTTATATGAGAAATATGTATTTGTTGGTATTGTCCAATGCTAATCATAACCGATAGCTATATAGATAATAACACAATATGTGTGACTTGTGTGGAGGACAAATGCTCATCAAGATTACTATTGCCCCTCATATATGATATAAGCGATAATATCTATGGGGGCCTTGAT
This sequence comes from Erythroxylum acuminatum, assembly GCA_026284645.1. Lineage (NCBI taxonomy): Eukaryota > Viridiplantae > Streptophyta > Magnoliopsida > Malpighiales > Erythroxylaceae > Erythroxylum > Erythroxylum acuminatum. The sequence continues at coordinate 7,230,454 of JANKOD010000008.1, read as the reverse complement.
AAAGTAATATTGTATTTATGCAATATAATTAAGGAGTTAATCATATTTATGATTTAGTTTAGAGATTAAGAAAGAATAAATTGGCAAGAATGACATATTCCAATCTTGCATTTATTCAGGATATTAGATGATAAGAGAATTGGCAAGGGTAATTATTGCTTTGGGATCATGATTTGTGTACGATACTTATCATCAATGTCATTTGAGTAATTATAATGTATTTTGCTAGATACCATTTATAATTTATATAATTAAGAGAGTTTTTAATTCTATTGTCAACATGATATAGATCCTAATGAGCCACACTAGAAAATATTTGATGAGAAAAAGGAAATTATTCTAGTATATCATTTGGAGATATAAGTATGACGATAAAATCAATTATAAGTGTTATAATTATTTTGGTTGTCATATGGTATTAGAATAAAAGTTATTAGATAACAAATTTAATCCTAGATAAATTTATTTGATATGTATGACATGTCATATAAATTTATTGCTTGACAAAATAATGCATATAATTATATGGTATAGTTATATGACAACTGGGTCAAATGTTTAATTATTTTGACGCATGAGATTAAACTTAAACAGCAAAGTGGTAATTAAATGGACCATTAGCATGGCCAACCTTAGAGAGGAAGTTATTCATCGAGAGTTGTCCCACGAAATGGCAATTAGGATAAATCTTCACCTATATCATATCAAAAAGATTATAAATCTTGACCTATAACAAAAAAGATATTGTATAAAGGCATTCTTTGTTCAGTGAAGGAAGAAGATAATAAATTCCTAAATGAAGCTTAGGTAGTTGATATTCGCCAAGGATTATTTAGACGAATCATTATAAATCAACTTTCTCTTTTTTCTTCTTCTCTTTTGTTATGGTTATATTTGTTTTATTATTATGTTATGTAAAGTTACCATAATCATTCATTAGAGTAAGCAATGCATCCATTACTTTAGAAACAGGACAAAAAATAAGCGCAGATAATTTGTAATATCCTATTTTCTGGTATATGCTTAGGGTTTAACCTTAGATTAAGTATTGCATATATATGCATAACATTAGCATTCATACATGAATTGATATTTGTACACATTACAAAGATAGCATATGCACTCAATTGACTTATTCTGGGGTATGAAAGAAGTTAAGTGAACATTATGTGAATTGTGATTTGGTATGTCTTGAATTTTGGTATGTTCGGATTTCAATTAGTAAATCGGGATTAAATGTTATTAATTGAGAGATTAATAGATTAAATGTACATTTGGACAAAAAAATGCCAAGTGGTGACATTCGGCATAGTAAAATGTGTGACAAATGGACAAATTATTGTGTGACAAGTGGACCAATCTTAAGGTGACATGCGGACTACTTAATTAGTGACTAATGGCAGCATCTTGATTAGGCAAATGTAAGATATGCTTTAGGACAAGTATTATGCTTTAATGATGACACCTAACATGCGAAGTAGCAAGTTTCTGCAGCAGAGTTTTGTTGCTTCTTTCTTTTGTTTTCATCACCGAAAATTGCTCCTACTTACTCCTCTGCATTTTGCTTGAACCCTAGCCAAATTGCTTCACCAAAACCAGCTTTTTACTTTACACAAAATAGCCAAGAAAACTAGCTGAACGTTACCTTCATCTTGCTGTCCAAAATCAACTTGTTTTCATCTTAAGTTTGTGATGAATTTTTCTTGTATGGAGACTTGATTTAATCTAAAGTTTGAGCTGAATTGAAAGCATAACAAGTGACAATTTGAGTTTTATGGCATGTCAAATCATATAAGAATGATGCTTGAATTGGAATGAAATGCATGTGTTATTGGTGAAGATATGTGCTGGAAAATGTTGCATGAACTTGGAAGTTTTTCTGTTTTGTTTTTGGTATATGGAAACCGTGGAGTATAGGAAATTATGAGGATGAATTGGACTGGATTTTAATTTATAAATAACATAGATTTATGCTAAAGAAAGATGTTAATTTCAGGTTCTTGAACTGGGAAAGAACTAGGACTATATGCATAATAATGTTAAAGTTTATGGTTTGATAATTTGTGAGCTATTAATTGAATAATTTTGAACTGGAATAAGAGAGGTTATTGATGAGAAATTGGAATATGATTCAGGCCTAATAGAGGTATAATTGTTGAACTATAAAGAGGCTATTTTAATTTTGGTATGAAGTGTTAAAAAATTCTGGAAAAGTGAAAGAAGAATTGTTGGAATATGTTAGCTATAGTGTTTTCACTGAACATGCATCGGTATTTTAGCCATAACTTGATCTATAGACATCCAAATGGGATGATTTTAAGTTTATACTAAATTAGATACATATGAATATATTTTTCATGCAGGAATTGAATTTTAATTCTATCTCTAAGAGTTTCAAATTTTGGCTTGAAATTGAGTTTTGGGATTCTGTCACTGTTTGAGAACAGTCTGTATAATTTTAGGTATAACTTGCAGAATACTGAACAAAATTGTATGAAATTTAGTTCATTAGAAACTTAAGACATATAGGAACATTGTTTTAGAAGAGTATATTTCCTAATTATTTCATTTTCCTTGTCAAATTAGCCATGCAAAACTGACCCAAAACCTGTCCTGAGAAAATCTGGAAAACTAATGAAGGAATTGGATGGGAACTTTTGGATAACCCATCCCACGATTGTGGGAAGCCATATATGATTTTGGAAATTGCATGGAAGTAAGAAAATGTTCTTTTTTGTGATTCTTGAAGCAATTAATGATTAAGGCATTTAACTATGATGCGTTTGGACTTGGTTGAGGTTTAAAAAGAACATAATTTTATGTTCGAAAAGTTGGTTAAATGTGTGATATGTTTTGAGTGATAATTGATGTTATACTTCAAGGAAAAGAATGTTGGATAATAATTCATCTAAGTTTGGAATGAAGGAGTGTTAAAGGAATGAAGATATTCATATTAATGCAAATGCATTCCAAAGGATATTAATAATGCATTAAGAATGAATGAATGAGAACTGTGAATTATGTGAAATATTTGTAATGCTAGGAAAGAGTTTGCAAATGTATGGTTAATGAATGGAGCATGATCAAATCTACTTAAGGTATTAATCTAAATGCAAACAAGGCATACCCAAGTGATAATATGTGAATGATTATGAATTATGATTAAGGAAATATACCCAGGATAGTCATTGGGCATGCATTGAACATGACATACGAATATATGTGCATAAATGAATAAGTATTTGATTGATCGACTTTGTAATGTGAATTATGTATGAATTGTATGATTTTATATACTCAATTCGAACGCCATTCAGACATTGCTGGACCATTCAGGCAATAGCATAAATTGGAGCGTATTGTGAGTCAACCTAGATGATTTCACTATGATTGATTTTGTTTTTGTTTAATTCCCATTTATTGAACTGATAATGACTTAATTATGATGATTCCGGACATTAATAGTCTGAGGAGTTTGATATTTAGGAATGTATTGGAAGTGTTTGTTTGCATTTGAGTTCTGATTGATTTTTGAATACTCAACGGAAGTTGAATGCCGGACTGAGGTCTGATGAATCTGAGATTCTATCTATGCATCATAAGTAAATGTTTTGATGCCATATTCAGTCATTTGATGCATTTCATAAAATGCATGTTAAGATAAAGGCATTGTGATCAGAGTAGCCAGTTTGAAAGAGCTTTAAGCTCAGAATTCTGCACGTAAAGCTTTGCTCCGTGATTTCTGTATATGACTAAGCTCAATGGGCCAGTATCTGTATCTGTATCTGAAAGGTGCTCGATCACAACAAATAATAACGAATCTTGAGTCTCATATGCATCTTCATTTGTATATTTATGATTATGAATTATATGATTAAGAAACCTTTTCTAAAATTGTGATGAATAAGTGATATGCCATGATAATGTGATTGGTTGGGTTATACATGTTCTGAAAGAATGTATGTGAGATGTGTG
>JANKOD010000008.1:7195941-7226379 GCA_026284645.1 Erythroxylum acuminatum | reverse complement strand
AAAGTGTGATTGATGGTTTAGTGTATGATGCCATGTTATGTACAGTAAAAGTAAGATAGTTAACATGTCATTTCTAATAGGCATGTACACGTGTATCCAATGGACACACATGCATATGTCAGTTGGGAATGGGGTGTTACATGCATATGTCAGTTGGGAATGGGGTGTTACATGCATAGAGAGTCATCTTAAGTTTCTCGGTCCTAACTCTAGACATAGGTTCAACTGGAATGACAAGCTTACCCCCGTCACGTACGTCATCTCCATGATGATCCTTACTCCTGCTTACATCAGGTACCCGTGGCTAGTCCACCGAGCATGGGAGGTGCAATTTCAACATGTATATCGCGAAGGGAGCAAGTGTGCTAATAGTCTGGCCTCTCTCGTAGTTTTATCCAGTCCAGACCTGCATATACTTCAGGAGCCTCCTATAATTGTCAGGGACCACATAAATCGAGACAAGTAAGGAGCTTTGTACCACAGATTACTGAGCTAGTTAGGGTGTTTGTTTTTTAGTCTGTCTGATTTTCTTTCCTTTGTAACAGAAAAAAAAAGAGTTTAGCACTCCAATGGTATTTGCTTTTTCTCAAGTGCTGTTTGTTTCTCTTTATTTCTTTCCTTTTTTCTGTAGCTTATGTAAAAAGAGAAATTAGTTACTAAAACGTGTTTGTTTAATTCTGTTACAATTTTTTGTTTTTGAAAATAAAAAACCACAATAATTTTATGAAAACTAGAAAATAACGTTTCTCTATATTTTGACAACAGGATTTATTATCTTCTTTGGCAACCCTATCTTGAAACATACTAGTAATCTTTTTTACATCTTTTTTTTTGTCTGCAAACTCCTCTCTTCCCTCTTATATGTTTCTTTTTTTTCGATTCTTGCCTCAAAACATGCGGCCTCACTTACCGTAGTTGAGAAGTTGCAAACGATGTCAACAACGACCTGCACATTAAGCATTTTCTAGCTAAAGTGACTGTTGGTGCAGAAAGCGGTTGATTTTTGGTTTTTCACGACGTGAGTTTTCAAAAACTTCTAATTTGGTAATTCTTTTCTTCCATCTTCTTCTTTTTCTTCTTCTTGTTTTACTTTAAGGAGCAGTATCCCAAAGCTCAAGCCTTTTAGCAAAACCAAGCTAGAGAGAATGGTAAAGAGTCACCTGTTATCGAGAAGATTGAAAATGAACTTGCTGGTAAGTCCTAAATCTTGAATCTTTTTACTGCGACCGATGATGGGTGCATTAGAATTATAGGGTTCATCATCAAAGTTTGAAATTTTTTCTTTTTGAATCTATTCTTGGACCTCTTAGTGTACACTGTTGAGTTTCTTAATTGCTGATATATTTTATCTGTTGTTATATATTTGTTTAATTAAATTTGATTTCTAACGTGAGTAGGTTTTCTAATATCTATTGGACAGATTATTGTTCGACTCTTGAAGGAGAAGAGTCTTACAGTTGTTGGAGAGCATACTTCAAGCTTAAAGATCTCGAAGTAAGTTCACGTACCAAAATCTAAAATAGCTCGTTGCTTATTGAATTTATATTATAACTCGTCTTGTTTACTAAAGAAATTTGTAATACTTAGCTAATGGATGGGTAGTCCAATAATTTTTCACTTTTATGATTTAAGTGAATGATATTTATTGTTAGGAATTTACATCATCAACCTTAGCAAAACTTGGGAAAAACTTCAATTGGCTGTCAAAGTCATGTGTATGTTTTACATGTACGACCTCACATATAAAAGGTAATAAGTTCTATTCCACTGATTTACTTTCCATGTATAGGTGGATTTGTTCTTCTACAGAGAGCCAGAAGAAGCCAAGCAGCTGGAAGAGGAAGAAGCAATACCAGTTGTTGATTATGCACTTCTGTTATGTTATGCTCACTTCTTCCTTCTGTGTAATGGACCCCGATCCACCAGTAACAGCCCAGAATGGAGAAGCAGTTGAAGATCCGTTACTCCCTCGTAGATCCCAACGTGAGAAACGAACTCCTACATTCCTAAAGGATTACGTGATCGACTGATAAGAATTCTGTTGTGGTACCCAGTTAGATTGCAGTATAAATAAACATGAGGAATGGTCGAGTAGGCATAGAATTTGCTTGTAACGCTTTAGCCTTCTTCTTCCCCCTGCTGAGCACTATCCTGTGTCTAGCCTTTCTCTCTCGAACCCTCTGTAATTTCTTACTCTGCTTGTTAAGATCTACCGATTGTACTACTCCATTCCAGAAATATAGACAACTCACTGTTGATTCACCTTTACATTACACTCAACTATAGCCATTACATTTCATTCAACAATAACCATCACATTCTGTCTAATACTCGCACTCCAATGGCTCGAAACAGGGTAAGCATGTACTGACTCTTTCTCTTTTGTCCAATTTATTGCTTTCCCTATATTGTGAAAGAACCCATTTAGTTCATTTCATTCTCAGAGTCTTTCAGAGCAGATATAACCGCAAGTTAGCTAAGATCGATCTTGTTATGGTAAGATCAAGGATTATATTAATAGTATTTGTAAAAACCTTTTAATCACTTGAACTAGGAACAACATTTGGTCTCCTGACATTGTCAAATGGCATCAACTATGTGTACAAGTTACATATAGGATTTGTAATCTTTAACATTTCTAACTATTACAAGTTACCTGCGGGATATTGTATTATTCCTTCCTCGCAAAAAAAATCAATATTGCAAGGTTGTCAATGTAAATTTTATGAAGTTCTGAATATAATCCTGCCCAATAGATCATCAAGTTTTGAGTCATTGATATTTCAATGTTTGTGTGCTCTTTTTGTGCTTGCAGACTGTAACTAAAAGAAATGGTTGCACAAATGAATTCATAAACCTTACCTGCTACAGTCTAGAGGAAGCCATTTAGGAATAAAAAAGCTTGTATTTTGTTCTGATAAAATGAATATCAACTTAAGAAGCAAAGTTCAATTCTTTATTGCAGAATATTATGTTGGTTTTTTTTTTGTAGAAATTAGTGAAAAAGTAGAGTAGGCAAAAGGTTTTCTTGGTATATGATTATCAATAACCATTAGTGCTCAACATCATCAATTAGCCTTTTTCTTGCTTTCTTTGGTTCTATTCATGTCAAAGTTCTAGCTGACACGTTCACTCATATAAAATTTTAGCATACCCATTTAACAAATCTAAAACTTAAAAGGAAGCCCTGGAATGATGTTGTACGTAAGAAGATATTCTCTTCATTTGGATCATAAACCAAATGTTAAGCCAACTTGCCAAGTTTGAAATGAAATTTCACAATACTACAAAGTCAGTTCAACTTACATGCAATTTTGAATACTATTCTAAACACAAGTAGTGGGCGTCTTATGCTAAGTACCAACAATTTTTTTACACCTATTGATTATAGTTTGGTAATTAGTTGGAAAGTGTCATGTTTAGACTTCGATCCAGGATAAAATTTTCCTTGTTCATTTGTTTAATTCAGGTGGGTCTTACTCAATTGATCTTTCAGGTAGGCTTTCCTTAATTTTCATGTAATTATTAGATCCCTTATCCTATCATTAACTAGAAGCTAATGACCTTCTCTAATGTTTAGTTTTTTCTTATCGATGCTTAATTTACATTACTTTAACTTGTCTTATACGTAATATGGTTAGCCCCTTTCAAGTATATAGAATTAGTGACAAGTAAAGTTCCATATATACCCTTTAAAGCTAAGAAATATCAAGTATTTTTTTTCCATTAAATTGGGATGTACTTTGAGCCAAGATTTTCAAATGATCATAAACTTTGATGTCGTCTTGATTCGCCAAGGCATATCATTATTGAAGATAAATCGATTATCCAGTAAAGAACATTTGAATATTTTTAGTGGAAATCTTAAACATGTTTTTATTTTTAGTTTTTAATTACAAATCAGCCAAACAAGGTTTTTTTTTTCAGTTTTTGTATTAGAAATCTCAACCAAGCAGATTTTTGTTTTTTTAATTAAAAATAGAAAATTAAATCTAAAAACCACAACAGAAAAAGAGATGCGAAACGAAACGGCCTCCTAATTTTCATCTTTTTTTCTTAAAAGATTCATGCTTTGGCCGTTTTATTTAATTTAACCAATTCCCTAAAACCAAATTCAAGGTATTATTGGAGGATTACATTTAAAACTGACAAAATTCTAAGTGAAAAAGGATATGAGGTTTAAAGAAAAACTAACCATGTTGGTTTTTTTTAAAGTAATAACCAACTATGTTGTTTCTAAAAGAAAAAGAGATTGCATATGTGTTTCTTCAAATAAATAACCAGTAAAGCATAAAAAATGTATACAAAAATAGCTCCCGCTATGGGAAAGCAAGCCAGTTGCAATTCTGAGCCACAATCTAGTAATGTCAATGTAAGCCCTAAATTTGTTCCTCTGAGTAATTAGTCAACATTTGGATCTCAAAAAGGATGTTCTCCCATTTATTAAGTTGCCTATTGCTCCTATTCCTTTCAAAGACTCCATAGCTACTGAAGTAAGATTTTTGGTTAGGCGTCATTGTGTTCTACGAGTATGATTTTTGGCTAAGAGTCATTGTATTCTGCGAGTCCATTTAATTCTAATCACATACTCAGGTTGATGTGGAAGAACTTAATGGTAGTTAAAAAAGACAAGGATGCTTCCATGCCTATAGGACAAGTTGTGATATGTGATTCCATTTAATTCTAATCACATATTCAGGTTGATGGGGAAGAACTTAATGGTGGTCAATAAAGACAAGGATGCTTCCAAACCTATAGGGCATGTTGAATCATATATATATGACATTAAGAGATCATTTCAATTTCAAACATTTTCCATAGTTTTTCAAGTCAATATTTTGGATTAAAATCCTTATTCATTTAATCATATAATCTCTCAAGGTTATGTTATTTCCGATCGAGATCTACATATCATGATGGGTTGCATTTGATCTAGTGTTAAGAAGTTCCTATGACCTACATAAGAGTTATTAAGGATATGTATGAAGGTGTTAAGACTAAAGTAAGGATGACAAGAGGAGATGTTGAGCATTTTTTTATTGATATCAGGCTATATCAAAGATCCTCATTAAGCCCCTTTTTTTTGCAGTAGTTGTGGATGAGTTTACCAAGAATATTCAAGGGGATGTGCCTTGGTATACGTTGTTCGTTGATGACATTGTTTTAGTGAATGTAACAAAAGAGATTATCAACGTCAAGCTAGAATTTTGGAGAGATATACTGGAATTGAAGGGCTTTAAATTGAGTTGGAATAAGACTAAGTACTTAGGATGTAACTTTTCAACTATAAGGTTGCATTCAATGTGGAGATAAAGATTGATTTGAAAGTTAAACCACAAAAGATTGTTTTAAGTACATTTGATCCATTAACCAAAGCAATGGTCAGATAGACAAAGACATAGTTCACTGTATCAAATCAAGATGGCTTAAATGGAGGAGTACATCAAAAGTTTTATATGACAAGAAGATACTACTCAAGCTGAAAGGTAAATTTTATTGTTTAACAATTAAGTTAGGTATGCTCTCTAGGACAGAATGTTGACTCATCAAACAAGTACATAATCAAAAGTTAATAGTGACGGAGCTGAGGATATTCTATTAGATGTGTAACCTTACAAGAAGACACAAGGACTAGAATATGAGGGTAAGAGACAAATTGGGAGTAACTAATATTGATAGTAACTTAAGAAAGATAAGTTGTTCAAATTTGAGGAGACATCTTGATTCTTCAGTGAGAAGATGTGAGACAATTATATTTAGAGATTGTAAAAGAAGAAGAGGAAGACCTAAGAGAAATTGGAAAAGGTAATCTGGTATGATAACATTTTTATTAGTTAAGGATAAGATTGCATGTTGGAGACCTGCATTTTAGTAAGTTTTTAACTTAAAATGTTGTTATTACTATTGTGGTTATTATATATGAGCCGTTATTTCGATGTTGGATTGTCCAGTAATATCAGAGGCCATTTCGAAGATTGGAGCAATTGTCGACATACATTTTTCAAGGCCCATGTACGGATCTAGTGGTTTCATGCCAGCAGCCCATACCTGAAAGAAGATTAATGCATTTATATAGAAAGTAACGCAAAGGAAGACGGAAAAGTTTTAGGGTTTTGCTTAGTCGGTTAGGTAAGTTGGACCATTAGGCCCACTATCTAATTTAGAAGGAAAAATAAATTTAAATGTACTGCAACATATATATTATTATTAATCAAGAGCAACTTAATTTAATTGTACCGAAGACGTATGAACGTCTAGCTATGCATACATGGACCATTAATTAACTGAAGACTTCTATGCTTTCTTGTAAAATATTGATTACGTAATTTGGAATTAATTAATAGATTTATTTTCAATTTCATTCTTCTCTGTCAACTATCTAGCCCAACTTTTTAAGGCTTTCTTTCTTTTTGGACTTTATTCACTTATTCCTAAAATATTTTGTAACTCTTAATTTGAAAATTATAATACTATAAATAACATATATAATTTTTTTACTTTCACATGATTTTTATCAAATTACTTATTGGTTTTATAATAAAATGAAATTGTAGATGATTTATGCTTTGTAATTATACATAAACAATTTGATAATGTTTTATGATAGTTGGAAATTGGAAATTGTTAGAAATTGATTAAAAAAAAGGAAGTTGTTAATGTATGTTTTGTGATTGTGTGGAATTAGAAATTGATAAAAATGGAAATTATAAATATATGTCTTGTGATTGTGGGAAATTGGAATTTGTTGGAAATGGAACTTGTTGATGTATGTTTGTGATAGTTGGAAATTGAAAATTGTTAGAAATTGATAAAATTGAAAATTGTAAAATATTATTTATATGTAAAATATTTACAAATTATTATTATTTCATATTAATTGTCTTTATTATTTATTATTATTATTATTGAAAACATGATTGATGTAAACAGTAAACTAGTAAAATGTACAGTACAACTGTATAATATACTAATATGGACTATTTTACAATTTTTAAAAATTTTAGGGACTATTTCATAATTTTAAAAAATTCTCCGAAACGATACCCGATACCGACCGGTACCGGTACAGTTCCGTTCCAGAGCTCAATCCGGTACCTAAGTCGGTACGGTATTCATAACATTGGTTTTAGTTGTTTGTTTTAATTTTTAATAAATTGTTCAAATTTTAATAAAATAAAAAGTAGAGACAAAATTAGTGTTTTAAAAAATAGACCAATAAAACAAGATGTTTAAGGTTTAAAAAGTTCAACCTATATTAGACCGGTATCAAATTTGTGATATCTTATTTTCCGATATATGCTTGAGGTTTAACCCTAAATTAATTATTGCATATACATACATAATATTGGCATTCATACACGAATTGATATTTGTACACATTACAAACATAGCATATGCACTCAATTGACCTATCCCGAGGTATGAAAGAAGTTAAGTGAACATGATGTGAATTATGAATTAATATGTCTTGAATTTTGGTGTTATTAGATTTCAATTAGTAAATTGGAATCAAATGTTATTGATTGAGAGATTAATGAATTAAATGTACATTTGGTTTAGAAAAAAATGCCAAGCGGTAAGAAAAAATGATATATGAAAATTAGGATGATTAAGCCTAAAATTGAGTGACATTTGACATAGTTAAATGTGTGACAAATGGACTAGTAATTAAATGACAATTGGACCAATTATTATGTGACATGTGGACAAATCTTAGAATGACATGTGGACTGATTTAGTAGGGGACAAATGACAACCTAATATGTGGATTAGTGTTAGCTGATTAATTAGTCAAATGCATTACATGTCTTAAGACATGAGTTTAGAAGTTGACACCTAGCATGATGATGGAGCGAATTCTAGTAGCAATGTTTCTGCTGATTCCCTCAATTTTCTCAACTGAAATTGCTTTAAATTTTCTCTATATTTTGGTCTTAACCCTAGCTAGAGTTTTGCATGAAAACCACACCTAATTCCTACACCAAATAGCCAATAAATCTGTTCAAAGTTGTCTTCACTTTGCTGTCCAAAAAAAAAGAAAAATAGCTCAATTTCACCTTGGAATTGCGTTGACTTTTGCTTGCTTGGGAGGATTGTTTAATATGAAATTTTGTGTTAAATGGGAAGCCTAATAGGTAAGTAACAATATGAGTTTTGTTGCATGTCAAATGATATAAGAATGATGCTTGAATTGGAATGAAATGCATGTGATATTGGTCAAGATATGTGCTGGAAAATGTTGCATAAACTTGGAAGTTTTTCTATTTTATTTTTGGTATATGGAAATCATAGAGTATAGAGCATTATGTGGATGTATTGGACTGAAATTTAATGTATAAAGAAGGTGGATTTATGCCTAAGAAAGTTGTTAGAAGAGTGTTCTTGAATTGAGAAAGAATTAGACTTATATGCATGATAATGAAGGATAGATTTCTTGTTTGATTTTTGATGCATGAAAGACTAGTTGTGAGCTATTAATTGAATAATTTTGAACTAGAATTGGAGAGGTTATTGATGGGGAATTGGAGTATGATCCAGGCCTAATAGAGGAATGATTAATGAACTATAAAGAGGTTGTTTTTAACTTTGGTATAAAGTGCAAAACAAAATATGAAAAATTAGAGTTGTAGGACGAAATTCTGGTCTCAATTATCTTCCTCTTTCGACCTATTTTACATATCTTTAGGGCATGAATTTGAAGAAACTTAAAGAATGAAAGTTGTAGATCTAGGACTTAGCTTGACCTCTGTGAAAGTGGCTTGATTAAATAGTGACCAGATATTGAGTTATGCCTATTTTTTCTAATACTGCCTGTGATAGACTCTTGTGCAGGAACCTTATATTATTTCCTAATTTTGGGGGCTTTCGAGCTCGAATTAGTCAAAGTACAAAACATAAAAATGATTACTGATGTCTTATCAATGCTTCTGTGAAATAGTTTGGCCAGAAGATATGTTGATAAGTTTATGTAGTTAATTGAAATCATAACTTAAAAAAGGGACTATTTTGGATGTGTTGAGTTCAAATCTGGAAATGTTGATTTGTTAAAGGAATAAGTGAGTTCTTTTAATGATGGTGAATGTATAGATTTAGCTTGCTAAAATTTCATATATAAAGTACCAATTGTGTGTGTATTATAAGAAGCTTTTTTATCATGGAAATGTTTAAGGATAAGTGTAAAGTATGATTCATGAATTTGGAGTAAATTAAGCTATTTTAAGGGGACAAAACTTATTGCAAAATGGTAGTATACAAAGTATGATGTTGAATGGTTAAGAAAGTTGAATAAGGTTACATACCCGGGAAAAGTCAATTGAGCATGCATTGAACATGACATATGTATATATGTGCATAAATGAATATGTATTTGATTGATCGACTTTAAAATGTGAATTATGTGTGAATTGTATTATTTTAGACGCTCAAGTCGGACGCTATTCAGACATTGTCGGACCATCTAGGCAATAGCATAAATTGGAGCGTACTATGAGTCAACTTAGATGATCTTCCTATGATTGATTTATTCTATTTAACTTCCAATTATTGAACTATTTGTGATTTGTATGTGAATTCTGGACTTTAATGGTCCGAGGAGTTTGAAATTCGGGAATGTATTGGAAGTGTTATGCTTGCATATGAAATTTGAATGATATTTGTTTGCAACTGAATTCTGAATGATTTTAGAATACTCAACGAAAGTTGAATGTTGGACTGAAGTCCGATGAATATAAGATTCTGTCTGTGCATCATAAGTGAATGCTATTCATGGAATACTCTATTATTTGATGCATTTCATAAAATACATATTCAGATAAAGGCGTTGTGATTAGAGTAACTAGTCTAAAAGAGCTTTAAGCTCAGAATTCTGTACGTAGATCTTTGCTCGGTAATTTTTGTATCTGACTGAGCCCAATAAGCCAGTATTTGTATTTGTATCTGAAAGGCACTCGGTTACAACAAATAATAACGAATCTGGAGTCTCATATGCATCTGCATCTGCATTTGTATATTTATGATTATGAAATATATGAGTATGATTTTTTTTTCTGAAATTGTGATGATAAAGTGATATGTCATGATAATGTGATTGATTGGGTTATACAAGTTCTGAAAAAATGTATGTGAAATATATGTCATTCATTATGTCTTATTGAGATGGAAAATGTTTGTGAAAATAGTTGGTTGTGTGATATTTGTGTATTTGACCTAAGTGAGATCATCAATGATGGTTCACTCATTGAGTTCGCAAAATTCATCAAAACTTACAACGTGACTTTTTAGGTACGAGATAGGAGACCTAGTTCTTAAGATTTTCTAGAAGAACATTTTGGATTAAGATATGATTCAAAGGTCTGTCGGCTGACATCAGAGGAGTTATAGATTGTATTTTGTAGTTTCTTTGACATATAGAACTTTTGTATAAAGGATTGTAAAGTTTGTCATGTTTGGTAATGTAAATATTTGTTTCAATGACTACAATGTAAACTTTTGTCATGAATGAAATGGAGTGCTGAAGTTTTAAGTATTGTATATTCTTTATGATATCATTTAAGAGAATATGTTTGCTCTAACATATTATTGTCATAGGATATGTACTTGAATGTCCTATGGTAGTAGGGTGTTACACAATTCATCCCTTCTCACGTGCCATCTAAGGAACAAAAGAAATTAATGTTATGGTACTAGAAGTACAATGATTATATTCCTTAAATGAAATTGCTTGCAATTATAAAAAATTAAGCAATGATATTTAAATACAATTGAAAACGAAATGGAGTTGCATAATGGGAAGGAGAAGGGAGTGTTAGTAACAAAAAAGAAGATGTATAAAATAAGAAAAGTAACTTATGTAATTTGTTAACTTTTACTATTATAAGATGAACAATTTATGCAATAGAATAATTATCCACACTATTATTCCAACCTTTGGAAGTGGACTTAGTAGAATGTAGTTTATTGGCAATATTTAAAGGAGCTAAGGAGATTGTCAGGAAGAATATGAAAATGTTCTTGAAGAATGTAAGGGTTTAACACCATCTAGATTCCATGATCATAGGATTCCTGAACGAAGACATTAAAACAATTAACTTAAGGCAACATCCATATGTTGGGGTTCAAAAAGAGTGTTGGTTCATTTTCAACTCTTGTCATTTTAGTTAAAAAGAAAGGTGAGTCTTGAAAATTTTGTATGGACTATAGGACTCTTAGTATGCATACCTTTAAAGGACAAATGTCATATCCCTTTGATTGAGGAGCTATTTAATGAACTTTATAGAGCATGATATTTTTCAAAACTTGAACTTAGAGCTAGGAATCACCAAACAAGAATGCATGAAGATGACGTGTATAAGAAAATATTCAAAACTCATAAATCCAACTATAAGTTTCTTATACTGCTATTTGGCATCACAAACGTTTTAATAACGTTTTAAAGCCTTATTAATTCCATTTTTAAGTAATACTTAAGTAAGTTTTGTTTGATGATATCATGATATACAATAATTCATTCTAGCATTATATGATTCATCTAAAAAATGTGATGAATGTGTTAAGAGAGCATAGTTATTTGTGAAATTTTCTATGTGTTCCTTGGAAAATTAAAGTAATAATGGAGTGGCACATTCTAATGACAATGAAGCAATTTAAGAGGCTTCTTTTGGATGATGGGGTTACCGTAGATAGTCTATACAAGAAAGGTTAGATCAGTGAACTCCTAATGTCATAGTTAAAGAAGAATGCTTTCATATGGAACTAAAAGGTTGACGGTGCTTTTGTGACTTTGAAGGAAGCATTGTCAATTGCTCTAATTTTGGTGTTACTTAAATTCGTTAAGAAATTTGTAGAGAAGATTGATGCTACTGAGGGAGTAAATAGGATAGTCATAATGTAAGAAGAACATCCTATAATATATATATATATATTCACGTATGTCACTTATGAGAAGGTATTTTTGGGACTGGTGACGACAACAAGCAGTACTCCTATTGTTTAACTGGGAGGTATTTATTATTCAAAATGACCACAAAAGTTTGAGATAGAAAAGAAGATCATAACACTCTTTTAATAAACTTGCCTAGAAAATTATTATGGTTTGATTTCGAGATAAAATATATGAAAGGAGTGAGAAATTTTTTAATGATGCCTTATCAACAGTAATAAGTTTGAAATTATATAAGATGGCCATTTGTAATATTCAAACTTCATTATCATAAGAGATTAAAGAGATGGCCATCGGGAGGGCAACCAGTGCACTGATCGATTGGCAGCGGAAGCAACCAGGCATTGCCCAAGCATCCATACTCTTCGCGAGCCCCCTTTGCCCGTCCAGGACCTTCTCCGACGGGATCGATAGGGCATGGAGTACCACCGCACTTTGTGGGTCTTAGATTAATTGTTTCTTTCCCTTGTATTAAAAAAAAAAGACGTGAGAGGCTAATTGTAAACCTACAAGAAGATTCAATAACAAATTAGGTGTATACATAGTTTATAGGGTCATTACAGTGGAAGAGCATAATGATGGTGGATATCAAACCTAACTTAAGAGTTAAAATCATCTCATATTTTTCATTGTATTGCAACTGACAGAAATTCAAGTTTTGTGGGAACTTACGACAAAGAAATACAAATGTATGTTTTCTAAAGGAAAATGTAGAATGATATTAGAGAATTTATCAGAAGTTGTGAAATTTACCAGAAATAAAATGAGACACTTACTCCTCTAAGATTATTGCATCCGTCATATGTATCTGATCAATTATGGGCAAATATAAGCACCGATTTTATGGAAGGATTATCTAATTTAGATGTTTTGTAATTATGTTAGTGTTAAATCATTTATTCCATTTGAGTAATTATACACATTCCATTCCATTCACTTATCCCTGTATAATGACAAAGGTCACTAAAGTATTCATTGATCACGTGTATAAATTATATTTTATATCTAGGAATATCATTAGTGATATAGAAATTATATTCACGATGTGCTTGAATTTATAATGAATATAGCGATGAATGATTTCTAACATTCCAATCATAATTTTTGAGAATGTAGTATTGCCTCAAAAGGGATATAAAAATAATGTTCATTCAATTATAATATATTACCAAATATCTTTTTTTTTCATCCTTTACCTTTTTCTTTCTTCTCGTACCAGCTGGTCTGAGAGATCTACTAGTCAGTAAGTTTACGGAGGGATGAGATTTTTTTTCTTGAAAGAGATTCTGATTTGATGGTTGAGAAGCACCCTATTCTTTCCTTTTTTTCATACCAACTAACGAAGCCGTCCCTCACTAGTGAGTTCTAGAAAGAGTTCTTTCGAATTCATGATGTTTTTTTTGTGAATTTATCAAATGCTTATCATCCTTAAATAGATAGAAAGCAGTAGTGCTGAATAGGACTGTTGAGACGTGACTATCCATTATAACGAAGTAAATAACTATCTCTAGTTGAATAGTGTTACAATACCACCTATCATTCCGTAATTAATGGTACTCCATTTGAAATATTGCAGGGTTATGCTCATCCTTTACATCTGTCATATTTGAAAGTGTTGAAGGTGGATAATGAAGAAAGACGGAGAGATAACCATACATGTTATTCAATTCTACATAAAGTGAGTTCATCATTAGATAAAATAATCGATAGAAAAAATACGAAAAAAAAAATTAGTAGGAGATTGGTGTATGTGAAATTTAGACAACAAAATTTTTAATAGAAGAAAACAAAACATATTTTAAAATTTTTTATACCTTTTAAGTTGCTTTTTGTACGTAATCATTAATAATCTCTTTATTTGACTGTTTGTTTTACTATTTTATTATCTTGGTAGGACAAAGAAGAGAGTTAAAATTCTCTGTCTAATTTTATAGTATTTTATTCTGTCTTATAAATTTTAACTATTTATTTATGTGGATTCCACGTGAGTCCCGCATAAATGAACGCAAGATTCGCATAAATGAATGACTGAGATTTATGGAACAGAATAAGACACCATAATATTAGACAGCAGATCTTGTCCCCAAAGCAGGTGTATTGAAGTTGGACATAAGAGTTTTGCCTCTGGGAAGAAGAAAGTAAAAAGAACGCGTCTTAATTTACTTGAAAACTTGCAGCATCTTTCTCTAAAGATTGCAAAAGATGAGATTTTCTGATGATGTTAAATTTCGAAGTTTTGCAATAGTTATACTTTTATGAATTTTCCTTCCATGATATAGACATCACAAGGTACAACAATCAGAAATTTAAGATATTACAACTGGGTGCAAGTTCTGGGAATATCAACTCCGCGTTAGACTTCCATGCCAAAGGATTTTTATATTGCCTGAAAGGTGAAAGGTTCATGTTTGGGACTATCGTCGCACTTTATGGAGGAGTAGAATGGAGGAGACTGGAAATGCTTCAAATGATCATGGGATTTAATTGCTTACATTCCAAGATATTGCAAAGGATCTAAGTTAAACATGAAAGAATCTGTCCTTGACATGAAAGATGCTGCAATCCCTTTTCCAATTCAGAAAGATTTGCTAAATGGCGACAAGCCCTGCATCATTGGCCGAATAGGCTACCCATAGTGCAGTTGCTGATCAACACAATAGCAAAAGTCATAGCTTGAGTACTTCCAATATCTGAGGTAAGAAGCTCTGAACATGAAATGAATAAACAAATTACATTCTAATAATTACCCAAGTTTCAAGAGATAAGAGGAACACAAACTCTATGCTTCCAAAAAAGGAGGGTCATCAGATATCCATTAGAATTTCCTTCAACTCAATTGGTGTATATGACTTAAAAGTGAAGAATTTAAAAAATGAAGACTATCAGAACCAAAACAGCTACCAATGACATTAACTGAGAGCATTTATATGATATATGCTTTTATCTCAAAATCAACCTTATAGACAAGACACAATAGTACGATGTAAATGGTGACAGTTGAGCTAAAGATCGGTGAAATTGGCAGTAAATAATTGTGGGACGACAACGTATCAGAAAGGAAGGCGACATTACTTCTGCACCTCAAGAAGCAAGGAGGTAAAGAGGAGACGAACACACGAGTCAACGGCTAGTGTAGTCATTGCCTATAAACGGGTGTCTAAGAATTTACGAATAACCAAGTTACGTTCTCTCTGAAACCGACACTAGCACAACTGCACAAGCCAACGAAAGCATTTAGGTTGCCCTATGGAAACTTCGCCCTCGGCTCCGAATCCCGTAAAGATTGAAAGGATGAAGTTTGGTGCTCACTGCTCAGTCAAAAGTAGAACTCATCCAGCATCATCTCCTTTAGGGATATACATTAACTGTAAACTTTAAGTCTTTATGGTTCTTCCATTCATTCAATGTCTTTATTCAAATCAGACCCAATGACTAAGAGAAAAAAGATTGTTATTTAAATTGTACAACCAATTATGTCAAAATCATGACATTAAGAACCCGGCCAGCTACCAATAGATACCTGGCCAGATACAGATGCAAGAACTCACAAGAATCCTACTGTTAATCCAGCAACATCGTTTCTCCTTTTCCTTTTCTAGGTTCTGATTCTCTCCCTACTTCATGTCACAAGATCGAATAAGCACGGATCACCTCAATTACTGGTGCCCTACACATAGGACACTTTTCCCCATTTTGGACCAATTTATTTGCACATTTTGAGCATGTGCACATGTGCCCGCATCTGTAAAAATAGGATTTACATGATGAAACAATCTAAGATCAGGTTGTGTCCACGCATGTCATAACTCCATTACATGTTAGAAGTAAAATTTTCCTAAAATTTACCTGTAAAGCAGAGAGTCAATACTGCTATCTCCACAAATACAGCACAAACCTTTTCTAACATAATCCCACTTCGAACTGTCATCTGGCAAATTATTATCACATATCCCTGCAAAATAATATTGGTATATGTCAACAAATAAGGGAATATAAGAAAATATGAAACCATAGTTGTGATAGAATCTAACTAAATACTCAGTGCACAAAATATGAAATCTTGTATGAAGGAAAGCCAAATCAAGAATGAAAGGTCTTCAAAGTTCAAACCAACATGTGAAGAACTTCCATGTGCAATGTTATTACGAGAAGTAAGAAGTATCGCCTTTCTAAGTATGCAAGTTTTTGCAGAAAAATAGTTCGTCTCCAAAATATTACATAAAATGAAAACAGAAGTGGAACATGTCCTCTCTTCAGGCAAATGGTGCTTGCCCGAGAAACCATTTTTCCACCGTGTTCTGCTTAGCAACTTCACTCTGACAAAAGAACAAAGGAACAAGAAATCATAAGACATGATATGAATAAGTGGAACTATAGAACCTGATAAATTAGCTGAACGATTCAGGGCAGCAGAGACTTCTTGTCTTATTGAACGTTGTAATTCTAGTTGCATGTCCATACAGGCTTCCAACATCCTTTGCATATTGTTCATCCTCTGTTGTAGCCGAGCCATGTCAATCCTCAAGTCATTTATGATGTCCCACTCCTGCAACAACATGCTCTATTACATCGCAGTCAAAAAAGTTCATCAAATTTAGTCATCAAACCACAAACAAAAGAACAACAAAAACCAGATCTTGAGGGAACAGAATCATATTAGGTTGGATTTAAATAAGCAAAACAATGTCAGAATCATAAATCAAGAAGTTGCAAAAGTTGACCACTTAAATGTTTCGATTTCACAAGACATAAATGACGTGCAAAGTTGAATAAAGAAGTCAATTTTTGGCCGCCAAGTCAGAAGTCCCACAAAGAACAGAAAAGAAACAATCATCATAACAATCACTGAGGTTAGACAGACGCACAATGCCAAAACGTTGGTGCATGTCATTATGTGGCCAACTATAATTCTGTGAATCTTGGTCCCAGAGCCGGTCCACAGATGGCATTGGTGGAGACGGTAAAGGAGGTGGAAGACTTTGAACAGAACTTCCCTGACCCTCATTTTGCTCCCTACTTTGCTGCTCCAGATCTTGCTCTTCTAAAGCAGAAGAAGGAGATTCTCCTTCTAATTCCCAGTCAAGAGGAACATGACTTTGCCTTTCCACATATGATTGTATCAGTTGGTCAAGACTCTGTCTGAAGCTACTGCGGAGAAGAGTGGAGACACTTCTCCTATAATATAAAGTTAATCAAACATTCAATTGCTGCAAAACTAGAAACAGTCAATGAAGAAACTATCATCAGTAAAGAATGTACACACCTGCTTAGGAGTTCTCTTAGTTCCAGACTATACACATTATCATCATCAGTCAGATAAAATGAATCCATTCTTCCTACAGAAACATGCTCTTGATTAGAAGGTTCCTCCAACCAGCTTTGAACAGCCTCTTGAAAACCATTACTTCCATGTGAAACTTGAGATTCTTCTTCTCTGTTGCCATTGTCCACCCAATCATTTGCAGAAGTTTCATGTTCACTTCCTTCTACATTATTTTGAACATCGCCACTCCATTCACTAAGTTCAGGACTTGCTCCAAATAATTCTGTTTCCCCTCTATTCAAAATCTGATTTGGCCACTGTTCTTGTGAAGCAGATGCAGGCCCATTCACATCTTCAATTCCATAGCTTCGCACTTCCTCATGATTTGACAAAAATGGAAGAGCATTTCCAATCCTAACCGGCTCAGATTGTTGACAAAGTATTTCATTGGTTAGTGACGTACAAACATGATCTCCAGCTTCATTTTCCATAATATCTCTTGATGATACATCAAAAGTACCTTCTTGCCAATTTAAATTCACCTCTTCCGCATTACCATCCCTACCCTCATCTATTTCAAAGTAAGCTGGTTGTTCTCCGTCTCTTCCCACGTTCTCTGAAACCTGTACAACACCATTTTCTGAATGCACACCATACTCTTGCCAACTTGAATCTACACCAGCATTCCCTTCAGCGTCGGTTCTACCACCTGGTCTTCCACAGCTATGATTATCCTCATTATCCCAGTCAGTTTGTTCATTACACTCATCAATGATCTCCGGTAAACCATTTGCTGCAGTTTGCTCAATTCGATTGCCATTGATGTCAGGATTAGAAGAGGTATCCAAGTCACTGCTACTTGCTCGTCCACAAACAGAATGGTCCAATCTGGAAAAGAATCCTTCTCTGCATGAAAGAAAGAGTTACATATATCACATTCTTCCAGAAAAGCTCAGGTTATAGTGCAAGCAACATTAAATATGATGATTTTTAGGAATCAGACTACTTCTCGGTAGACCTGAAAACCCACTACCTATTGCTAGACCCAATTATTAAAACTCACAATTCATGCTTGAGAAAATTTATTGGTTTTCTGGACACTATTTGATCAGAAAAACTAATTAGGCACCATTTTTAGCAAACTGAAACAATATAAGCACTAAGGAGTATAAGGTAGTTGTTGCTCTAGATTGCAGGGCCTATTATGGAAAAGTATTGAATGAAATTCTCAGCAGTAACCATTAAGTCAGACATAAACCAACAACAAAATTTGACAGTGGCTTAAATTAACATACTTAATGTTTGGCAAACCATTTTAAAAGCATGGTTTTGAAAAAGAACCCTCTCTATCGTGATTTTGCAGAAATATCTTTGTTCAACCTTACATAGATTTAAAAAAGCACCGCTCATGGCTAGTTGACAAAAATATAGAATGTCAATCCCTAATATGGAATTACTTGAATTTCTTTGCCAGTAGCTCTTAACTTTTTCGTAATAGTTTCCTTAAACGTGACAATTTATTTTTTATTCCACTTATCGTACATTCTGATCAGCTTTATCAAGTAATACTTAAAAATTATAATATTTCCCCTTCCAAATATTCCCCTCAAAATCACCCACAGAGCCAAAGATAAATTTGTGGTCTTAACAAATGCTTTTGAATTTTATACTACCATGTCCACTCACCCTTATACTCAATTAGAGATTCAGCAGCTACAAACAATGAACTTCTATTTCAAATGAAGCAAAAGGATATTACATATATATGTGATTGCGTGTTCATGGTTGTAAGCAAGGAGATGGAGAAAGAGAGAAGCTTCATGTTAAAGACATCAACAACGAATCTGTTCACCTTAAATCAGAGACTGTATGCCTTTGCCTCAGTAAACCTAATTCACTTGCCGCTATTGATGTAGGTCTCTCAGTTCTATTCATTCTGTCATTTCGCAAGAACCTTCCTCTAAGCAATGACTGTAAAACAACATAGAAGCACAGAATAAGATGATAAAAGCATTATAAGAAAACTTTCTTAAGATTATAGATTTTATAATAATTAGACCAAAGCTGTAACGAAGTAAGAAAAAACATTGATACACATAGAATAAATTCAGACCTATCTGGTAGATATTCAACTAAATGTCTCTAGCCTTTAATCTCAGGTGCTCAATCATTTTTCTTTAAACAGTTTAAATTTCTACTCCCAGAAATCTTATCGGTTACTATATATCACTGGGAAAGTTTTCAGAAATGATACTAATAACCAAATAAGAACATTCACTGAAACTAACTTGGATGCGGTTACGGTGAGCAAATTCTGATACAGCATGATGCTCTACCAAATCTTCAAGTTCTCTTTTCCTTTCTCTCTCACGCTTCCTAAGCATATCAAGCAGAGACTGTCGACCACATAATCTCCTAATACCCCTCCGAGTATGATCAGTCCTGCCTGAACTTTGGTTGACCACCGATCCATCAAGAACTTGTTCAATCTGACCAGCAACTTCAGAACTTTGTTCTTCTCTGTGGTCAACACATGTACCCCTACGCTGACTGTTCATTTGTACCCACTCCCTTATGATTCTCACCCTTTCTTGCTCATTCTCTCCGAGCCACTCTGCCCTAGAACCATTATTTCTATTCGAAAAATTAGATGCATTATCAGTTGCACCACAGGTCATCCATTCCCGGAAGATCTGCCTTACCCTCTCTCTTTCATCCTCCCTCAGGCTAGAAGGATCCTCCTGTCCACTCACTGATCCCAGAGGACCTGGGGACCATTGTCCAAAATCACTCTCAACAGCACTTCCATCCTCTGATGTGCCGCCATGTTGATTTCCATGGCTATTTGGCACATCCATCCTTGAGAATTCCTCAGTTGATCCATCAATTCTGTTTCGGAGAGATCTATCACTAGCTCTCCTATGTCCATGATTCAACACATTCTCATCCTCAAGCTCTCGCCACATTTGCAAAAGTGATGATGCCCGGGTGCTCACACTCCCATCATCATCCCTTGTTCTAACCGTTTCTGAATGAGATTCACGGAGGAATGAAGAATCAAGCACAGAAACATTGTGTAGACCAGCAATAGCCATCACCTCAAATTCCAAATTAGCAGTCAATTCAATCCATATGCTTCAAATGCATGAAAATGTGCATTTACAACTATAAATAATGATAGAGTTTTCTTCTCAATGTTAGATTGTAGCATAAATTAGACTGACAACATAGACTCATAATCCTTGAAATCATCCTCTCCATCATGACCATCAATACAAGTCTTCGATGTGAAGCCCATCACAGGAGAGCTAGTAATGGCATAAAATTGGCTTGCCATTAAACTATCAATCCCCTTCAAAATTCGTGGAATAAAATAGCTGCTTGCTGCATCAGATAAAACATTGGAGTTAAATCTTCTTAACTAGACTTGAAAAATGAAATCATGAAGCAAAGAGAAACAGTTTGTTCCACTATCAATACCTAGATAATATATTCAACGAAACACCTAGCTAAAATCCAGACACAAACAGAAGAAGTCCACCACCATAGAAGATTCATTCAATTTCTAAATCCTCTGCTGGATCTTAAAGAGCATACGATGGAACACAAGAAACTCATTTTACATCGAACAATTTCCCATTGTATGAAACTCTCGTAAGATGGCCTTTATGCAGTTGATCGCGAAATAAATTAATCTTGAATTATTCAACTGGGAAGCCCTTTGTTTGGTCTCCGAGAAAATGCGGGAGAAAACAAACTGACTCCTTATGCTTGGCATTTTGGGTCAAACAAAAACCAACGTGAAGAGATTTACAACTGAAACAAAATTTCTTCATACGAAGAGTCCAAAAGAAGAGATTCAGCAAAGCGCATATATTATCCACCATTTTCCTCCCCTTCCCACCAACCAAACAAATAACAAGTAGAACTAAATAAACCAAGCACCACTAGCCCAAAACCATGCCACCCAAAGAGAAAAAAGAAGCCCCAAATCAGAAGAATCGGAGTCGGAGAAACGAAATCAAATTCGAGAACTACAAGCGCACCGTTTAAATAGGTGTCAAGACAAGAAACCTCCAGGAATCCAGAAAACCGCTGAAACGTGAGGATAAAGCTTCGCACTTGTTAATTTACAAGTAAAGGAACCGTAACCCCGAAAGAGAGATAGAGAAAGTAGCTTTAGATAGAATTAGAGGGGTGGGGGGCGAGGTCTTAACATAGAGGAGAGAAAGAGAGAGAGAGAAAGGATGCGTCAACGGTTTCTGGGAGTAATTCCATTACAAGCCCCCTTGTATTCGTTGTCGTAAAACTAACGTTTGAACATTTTCGATGTAGCCACGTGGCACCTGTCCCGTCCCTTTCTTAATAGGCTAATGGTGGAAGTTTCCCAATCTTCAACCCAACGGGAAGTGATCTAGAAGCTGAGACTGAGAGCCTAGGCCAGCAAAAGCAACGCCTCCTGAGGCGATGATTCATGATTCTGTGTTTCACTTACTTTTCACCTACCACTTCCAAACGCTACCATTTTCTTTTTGTCTTGACCCATCTCCGTATGGAAATGGTGGTTGTGGAGGGAAATTAGGGCGAGGCGGAGGGACTGTTTAACTGTTGAAGGCAACATTCAGGGATCACGGGTTGCTTCACTAATTACTACATGTTGCCATCATGAGTTTAATTGATTTAGAAAGATTCGATTAGTAATTTAACATGTTATTATTGGATAAGGCCATGTGATTTGTGCAACCTAAATTTTACTCTCACCTTTTTTGATTCATATCAACTTCTCTTTTGGTGATGGAACACACAAAGCCTACTTCTTTTTTTTCTCACGAAGTGTTCTATACGGGTCTCAATTATAGGAAAGTACTTTTAAGCCAGTCACATTCAGACTAATCTCTGCTCGAACCGGATAGATTCCTTATAAGAAGCGAAGCTCTAACCCCAAGTTTTAAACGTATGCATATATGAGGAGGGTTCGAACCCATGATCTCACTTAAATTAGGAGAATCCCAACACCAACTTACCTACGCCTTGGGGTTACACAAAGCCTACTATGAGTTGCATCTTTTACTTTTCTATGAGATGAAATGTCGTAAGCGTTTAAAATTTTACCAAATGTAGTCATACGTTTTGTCGTTTATCTGTATAGTCATTCGTCGTTTAATATAAAGTCCATTTACTATCAAGTCAATTTATATGACAAAAGGAGGGTGACACTACGGGTAGTTCCTTCTACTAAAAGCACGGTAGACTCACTTTGAGTATTAAAATATCAGTGTCTTCTATTTTCAAGTTGAAGTTACATTATTCTTATTTAAAACATTAATTTAAAAAAGGATAGCAATTTTTCCAATCACGGTCATTAGAACCTTTTTGAATTTCGTATGGAGAGTTAAGGAGCCATCATTTACAGAATCTAGTTCATTAGCCATTCATAGATTTATGAAATATAGGATTGGATATCTTAAACTAAAGTTTCAGGAAAAGTTATCCCCATAATTTAATGTGATTGTCCCAAGCTGCTTACACTCCTTATCATGGCCACTTAAACATGTGGAAAAGAGGTTTCCTTGCCTAACCAACCAAGTAGAGTGACTTTTGGGAACCAAGTAAGTGTTAATTTAACGCAGCTTTGAGACTTCTTAATATTACCGCAACCCAACAACAATTAGATAGGTTGGTTTAGAGATTGCAACTCTCAACTACCTCAACTTGAATGCCCCATATTCACAAATTTACATTTTTGTTATGAGTAATCAACAATCAAACCCTTGAGTGCCTTAAAATGCTAGTTTTAAGAATATAACGTATTGGAACTTTAAAGATAAACTCATGTCTTTTACCTTCAATAATAAAATAGTCATAGATACAGCCGATCAACCACGTACTCTTATCCCACTTGAAGTTCCCAGAAATTCGCGGCCTTAAATTGCACTAGCAAAAAAAGGCGTTGGCAATCATTGTCCTGTTCTTTAAAAAGTGTACTTGGTATTAGTACCACTCTTTTTTAAGTCAAACTGTCGATTCCGGGTTAATATGATAAGAATTGAGATCCTTACACAGGCAGCAGAGACCGCTCATCATGCAGAGTGTTACTGCAAAATTTTGAGGGACGTTACGTGTGTTGCTGAATTCGTGTTTGTATAGCTGTTGGCTTGCAGAGAGTTCATGTTAATTAAGTTGCCTTTACAAATTATCATGAATTAATTAATTAAAAGTGTGAAACAAAATTCTTTTTTTAATTGAATCAAGGTGTGGGTTGTCCAGATTCAAGCCTCCTCAAAGCTCAACTCTTTTAAGTATCATTTTGTTTAGTATTATTAGATCTTGGGTCAATCTAAACTTAGGTCTGATTTATTGAAAATACCTAAATTTAAGATAATGGGTTGACCTATTATCATCTTTGCGTATAATTCATCGTATTAATTGTGATATAATAATTTATAAATTATATATTTATATGAATTATTTGAAAAATAGATTTGACTATATAATTATTAATGTTTTTGGATTTCAATCAATTATATTTTCCAAAAATAATATCGATTACGGTCAACCGCTCAAAGTCTCAAACCTTCAAGTTTTTAAGTCGAAAGGATTCAAAGAATTGGTTTCGCTACTTTGACCATCCCTTAAGTTATTTAATTACCATTATATTTCCGCTCTAGCACTTGAAGCCATGGCTTCCTACTTGAAACGCTGCGTATGGGCTACGAAAAATTATTTATGTTGTATGTCAAAATCTTTTGTTTACTAAAGCTTATAAAGTTGGACACTGAACCGTAGCAGGGTTCTTATTTACAAGACCATTTTTCATTTTTATGATTGCAAACAAAGAGGTTGAAGGAATGGATTTGGCTTATAGTTAAATCAGTTTGCTTTCTACATTAATTTTCAAGGTTCATTGAATCAAACGATGAAGTGAATATTCTTAAATTTTTAGATTTGATAAGAACTTTTAAAATTTTAATAATCCATATTGAATTTAATTAAACTGAATCAATTTTTTAATTATTATTATTATTAAAATGTAAATATAAATATTTAAATATAAATAATTTCATAAAAGTAATTTTAAAATTTATTAATTCTTTAAATATAATTAATGATAATTAAATTCATCTAATTCATTTCTTTTATCATCTTTATAAAACTTTTAAAATAGGTTAATTTGTAATAGTCAATTTTTAATAAAAATTTAAAAGTGTTTTAGTAGGACTGAATCGTTCATCTTATATGAAAAGATAAATGAATTAAGGTGTGCACATGCATAACTTTCGTTAGAGCATTACATGCTTACTTTGTTATAAATTAAAAAGAAAAATAATAGAAAGGCATCTCAAGGTTATGTCAGAAGAGATTGGATTACATTTAGATGCCGACTACCGTCAAAATCTATGATGTTTAGTGACCTTAACTAACATGTAATGAGGTTTCACGACTTATATATCTCTATTATTTAGGCAGATTCGATCTATTTGCATGGGCACAAGGACCCGCACGTACACATTCGACGAAAAGTGAGGGGGAGCCAAATTGCCTCACTAGCTACATAGCCTCGTGTTTGTGCATACATGCGTGGCCTAGCACCCCACAAGAGGGTTGTGGTTGTGGTTGTACGTCTTGCCTGCTCTTTTTCTTGCTCCTTTTCATTTCATGCTTCATTATTATCTTGATATAACAACATCCTTGTCTTCATGTCTTAACCTGAGGTTTGAAGTTGAACGTGTCTTTTGGCCACACCCACATGCAATCAAACTGGCCTCCGAAATGCGTGAATCGCGTCCACATGTCCAGTGTGGCTGGACATATGTTATCAATATTGCATGTGCTACTTCTCTTTTTATCGCTTAAACTCTCGAAAAGAGAAAAACTGTTCGCCGTTCATTGGTTCGATTATAATGATATTCCTCTCTGTGTAGGACTACAAGAAAGTTAGCAAAGGGGTGTCATGAGTTTTATACTACTGTAGAAATACTCCAATATCCTAATTAATATATTCATAGGTTAGGGGATCGACTTTTTTTGTTGACATGTAGAAAAATCACTTAATCTAAACATGATAGAAGAGAAGAGCATGCTTCTTGACTAACTAATTAATGCATCGATCACATGGTTTAGTTTAGGTCATTGCAATGGGGATTATTGGTCAAAATTTAGAATATATACAAGAAACTTGTATGAACAGTTTTTGAAACCAAATTAAGTCCCCCTTTATCAATCTTCCATGAGATTATAAACATTAAGAGCCCACTTTTTCCTTCAACATCATTTCAGGTGATAAATAACTTCAATAAAAAATCATATTAATTTATCAAACAATAGCTTTTTTATATTGAAAAGGAGAAAAGTTAAAGAGTTAAAATATTATTTTAATTAAAATAAAGAGACAAAATCATTTAACATACCAGTACATCTTTTTATTGAAATTATTTTTCACATAAAATGATATGAAAAAATGACATCATATGAGTACTTATTGTTATTTATTCGAAAGTTTACAACAGTAAAATTTTTGTATTTTATATTTAGACTATAAAAATTATCTCTAGCCTAAATTTAAGAAAATAAAAAAATTAAGAGAAAATGTTCTTTATATTTTTATGTTTTCAACTTTATACATTGACCGGAAATTATAATAGTTAGGACTATACAAATATGGAAGCTAAGATCAATTATATACTAGTAACATAATAATTAATTCATAAATATCAACATATCATATGCCACAGATTATGGTACAGATACGTTAGCACTCTTTCCCTCAAATTCAAGATGGTGAAGAATTTGCTATCTTGAATTTATGGACAAAGTCTCGAAAACGACAAGGAGAGCGTGATTTAGTGAAGATATTTGCAATAATGATATTGTGAAGAGATAGAGACAAGTTGTACCATAATTTGAAGTACATGATGTTACACAAGATAACAATCAATTTTAACATATTTAATACATTTATGGAAAAATCATGGTGAATAATGTACTTTAATTGTCACAATGAAGAGGAGTTCCAGAAACGAGGTGACACCTGTATTTTGAAGTAACCACCTCAATTGGAGTTTATAGGTAATGTCAGCAAGAGCTCAATATTTTACTTCTATACTAGACCAGAAGATTATTGTTTATATTTTATTATGCTAAGAAATAAATGACGTGTTAAGAAAAAATGATAACTAGTAGTAGAATGGTGATCGGTAGGGTCTCCATCTTAATCAACGTTAGAGAATGCTAAAGAAGTGAAGAGCATGAAATAGAGTACTTTCAATGTATCTGAGAATAACAAAAAAGTGAGTGTTACTAGATACAGTCATGAATCGGCTAACAATATTAGTAACATATGCAATATCAAGACAAGTGACAATAAGATATAAAAGGTTATCAACTAATTAACGACAAAGAGTACTATCACTAAAAGGAGTCTCTACGATAGTTGAAAGATAAATAATGAGTTTTTTTGCATAAATGGAAGCCATATAAGGAAAAAGGAATGGAAGCCATATAAGGAAAAAGGAAGTAAATAATATAAGACTTTACATGATTCAGCGAATACATGACCTACATCTATAAGTAAAAAGATAGATTTCTTTTATAATTATGAGAAAGACAATACAAGAAGAAAATGAAAATAACCTTGACCTTATATAACCCTTATCAAGGTACTTACAAACTATAGTTACATATTAGAAGTCCAAGGATAATGTTACTTTATTTTCACAAATGCCTAAAGTTAATGAAATTTTATTTCCACATAAATTTAAAGACAATGAAATTCTATTTTTGAATGTCCTCAAATTTTCCCACTCAACCAAAATTCAGGGTTTATCTTACAATTCTCCGCCTTAACTTGAATTCTTCAATATTTAACCAAGAATCACTTTCTATCATATAAGCCCTTAAGGGTTTCAAGTTATGTGAATATTCTTCAAGTCCAAACTAATATTTGTATATCTATTGGCTATCTTTTGTATAGAAAATATCTTATCCTCAATGACATCTTGAATAAAGTTCAACTTGACATCAATATATGTTGATATCTCATGATAAATATGATTTTTCACTAGGCTTAGTGCACTTCTACTATCCTAGTAAATAACATAGTTCTACATTTCCACACCTAAACTATCAACTAGAACACGTAACCATATATCTTCTTTAAAACCTTATATCAATGACATATATTTTGCTTCCATTGAAAACAAAGCTATTGTTGATTAAAGTATTGCTTTTCAACATACAAGGTAAAGATATAACGTGTCAATGATCTTTTTCTCGAGAAATCTCCATCATAATTAGAATATGTATAGCCAACAATGCCTAGTTGTATCACCAAAACCATAAATCAAGCAAATATTACTCGTACCTTTCAAGTATTTCATAATCCACTTAACAACTTCCTAGTGATCTTTCCTAGGATTACTTATAAACTTGCTTATCACACTAACAAACATATGCTAGATCTGGTCTTGTGAATACTGTAGGACCTCGGCCTCTCGGGCCTCACGTCCTCCAAAAGGCCTCGCGCCCACCCGCTTGCAGATATTGTCCGCTTTGGGCCTCGGCCTCTAGGGCCTCGCATCCTCACAATTTTTGTTTTTCCACAGGACTTCCCAAGAGGTCACCCATCCTGGTACTGCTCTGACCCTAGCACGTTTAACTTCGGAGTTCTGATGGGATCCGGTGCGTTAGGGCATGGAAAACGCGTCTGCAAGGGGAAGGTATCCACACCCTTATAAGGGGTTCTTCGTTCTCCTTCCCAACCGATGTGGGATCTTACACTATAAGGTCATAACATTTAAATATATCAAAATTCAGTCACCAATTACTTGTATGAATAATTAATCCTCAATAAATTCAACCGTAATAAGCAATTTCATCCTCTAGATATATTCATAAATTAATTTTCTAGTATTAAAATGCTAAATAACCAAACAAACTTTTGTAATTATCGAGTCATAAAAACTAAATAACTTTTACACTAAATTCTTATTACTTTTCTAGCTATCATGACTGATATGCTAAGAAATGGGAGCATTTTACATTTCCTGCTAGATTTCCCTAGAGTAACAATCCTAACTTCCTTTAAAAGCAATCCACATTGATATAATGCACTATTAATCAATTTCCTTCCTAGTGTGACTTCATAGTCATGGATATCTAATAAGATTAACTCATTAGAGAGCTTCTAATTTAAACTACTATGTATCTACCTCTATGAACGTTCGACGCTACTAGCGTAGCTTTAATTAAAGTAGTCATTATCAAATGACACTCTAAAAGCTCCAACTTCA
Organism: Erythroxylum acuminatum; assembly: GCA_026284645.1. NCBI lineage: Eukaryota > Viridiplantae > Streptophyta > Magnoliopsida > Malpighiales > Erythroxylaceae > Erythroxylum > Erythroxylum acuminatum. The sequence continues at coordinate 7,197,890 of JANKOD010000008.1, read as the reverse complement.
TAATAATCTAGCTAACACAATCTTTTAACACATACGAGTGCATAGTTTTGGGGTCTGATATGTGTTTAATTGATTATGAATTTATTCCACAACACTTAGTGATTATTGCTCTGAAAATGCTTAAGATACTCACTTTGACTCATATGTGATTTTAGGCACAATTCGGAAGCAAAGAAATGTGGCCTGCTAGTATGACCATATGAAATGAAATTAACAAACAATTTCTAGAAAAATTCTTTCTAGCTTCAAGGGCTACCATCATTACAAAGGAAATTTGTAGCATTTGACAACACATTAGTGAGTTAAGCATTTTCCAAAAGTTATGCATCATTTGTTTATATCACTAAATTAATGAATAACTATTGATTCAATATTTTTATAAGGGATTTTTGCCAACAAATAGGAGTATAATTGATATTGTTAGTGGAGGAGCACTTATTGATAAAAAACTAATGCAACTCGCATATTGATCATTATTATAGAATTTAATTCCTAGCATTTCAATACTAGGAGGGACTACCTGACTTGATGAGTTAATGAGATAAATATCTCTTCTCTTAAAAGCATATGGATTATCGCACTACACTTATTTATAGGAAAAACGAAAGTGACAAAGGCTTACAGAATATGCTCGGTAATAAGACATCTAACTGATATATGTCTCACATTATAAGAAGAATCAATAGAACAAGCAAATGCTGTAGGAAGTTTTCTAGGACAACCTCAATGTCATACAATCCTAGTTAGACAGACTACCCTAATTTTTCACATGATAATACACTAGTAAATCAACCTATGGCTAACTTTTAACAATATTGAGAATCACATCCTCCGAAACAACCACAACAAGCCCAATTTTTTAATTCAAATATATCTCTTGAAGACAATGTTAAATGATTGGCTATCGATATTATTAAATTATAACGTGAAACAAAAACCAGTATTCAGAATTTAGAAAATCAGATGGGTCAGTTAGTCATTACGGTCACTTACTTATAATCTTAAAGTTTAAATAAATTACCATCACAAACTATAGTGAATCCTAAAGGGAGTTCCAATTTTATTACATTACGAAGTGGAAAACAAGTAGAGCAACCTGTTAAAACCCTGCCTTTAGTAAATTACTATAGCAAAGACGTTAAACACACTGAAGAGGAAATTGTGCCTACGTTTAAGGATGAGTCGCCTACTCCTCCTTTAGCTATACTTCCTCATTTTATAGAAGTATTAAATGATAACTAGAGATGGGAATAAGAAGTTGATTTATATGAGACCTTCCAGAAATGTGAGGTAATTATTCTCCTTTTCAATGTAATTAAACAAGTAACTAGGTATCTAAGTTCTTGAAGGGACTTTGCACAATGAAAATGTTGGGACCCGTTTCCGGAACCCAACTCCTAACGAACGAATCATAGCTTAACTAATATCGCGTCTTTTTTTTTACACATCATTCGAAGTCATTTCAATTTCCCATTTTGAACTCATGCATCCCATAACTTCAATTCATTTAATCCTTCACATTCGATCATATCGCATTCATATTCGAAAACATAATCATGTCCCCTTTTTACCCAAAATTTGCTTATTACCAAATATTCGAATTTCATCAATTCAACGGAAAACTTATTCCAATACGATTCATTCCATCAATTCATCTCATGCCATTCATGCACAATCACAATCCTATACCTAAAACACTTCCATAATTCTCAATCATCTCAAGACATAATCATAACTCACATTCATATATATTAACCATAATTTGCTTACATAATCCGATCTCAAAATCATATACAACTTTAATGGCATTAAGCCACAATACAACATCAATATAAAGATCCGAATGCAAATACAAAGATACTGAAATCCTTCTTTTTCGTTCACCCGACTTTCTTCTCATCACCTGTGGATGGGAATGAGGGGGGTGAGCTTACGCTCAATGGGTAACA
>JANKOD010000008.1:7172641-7186345 GCA_026284645.1 Erythroxylum acuminatum | reverse complement strand
ATAATTTTGAAGTTAGTTAGTATATCAATTAATTAATTCGATCTTAAAAAATCAATAAAATTACCAATAAGAAAAAAAAACATAAATCAGATATTTGTTTTGATAGATCCATTTAATGAATAGTGGATGTTAAATTAAATTTATATTACATACTTTTAAAATCAAATCGAGAGTTAAACTGGTAATACAATATTTAAGGTTTAAAAAGTTTAATCGGTATTAAACTATTATAAAACTAGTTAAAAATTGACCGTTATAAAGCAAGGAAATATTATTATGAAAAAGATTGGTGAGTTAGAATCCGTATCTTGTTGTTTTGCTTATAGGTCTGCGAATGTAGCCATACATACTGTTGCTGTGGGTTCTCATTTCGAGTCAGACTTAGGAGAGTGGTTTAATATACCACCTCCTGCTGTTATGAATATTGTTTGATTATTAATAGCATTTCATAACTTATTCCTCAAAGAAAAAATGGAGAATATTGGTATTGCAAACAATCTGACAGACATGTTGACAAAGCCTCTGTCTATGAACAAGTTCAAGCATTGCTTGGACTTGATCTGAATACACAAATCACGATAAATGTCTTAGATGGGCAATGGTGAAGATAATTAAAGGAATTTTTCACATAGTCCTAATTTTAAAACAAGGTGGAAATTTGTAATATGCGTTTTGAATTGTTAAAGTTGATAACTTTCATTTCAAAGATAGTAAGCTTCTCCCCCTTCTTTTTCCAATGTTTGGTAACCAAACAAATCTTTGAATGTTTGTCAAAGACAAATGTTACATTCCTTTGCCTATAAAAAGATAGCCATTGTATTTTTGAAAGTAAAGAAGCAAATAGAGAGTGAATAACAAAGTGTAAAGAGAGTTAAGGTATTTTGAGAGAAAATATTCCAAGTAAAATCTTGTGATTTTGGTGTAATTGGGATAAAGCGTTGAGAGAAAATTATTGAGTGTTTTGTATTTTTCTTAATAAAATCTTTTTGATTGTCTTCGTCCATGGACGCAACTCATCCCAAAGGGGTAAACCACTTAAATTTATTGTGTCTTATTCTTCCCATGTTTTTTTTTCTCTACTTGTTGCCCCATTACTCCATTCAACTTTTCTACGATCTTATACTCTTCACAATAAATTGGTATTAGAACTTGGTGAGAAAATTACGACAAATTTTTTAGCGCAATCCATTCGATTTTCTAGTGATGACAGTAAAAGTTGATGAATAGTAAAATAGTAACAAAGAAATGTGACAACTGTTCATGCATTATTTTGAATTAAGCACTATAGCTGAGCTGTAGCAACTGGTACTATTCACACATATGATACTATTCATATATACGAATATGATACTATTCGTACATACTGATATGGTACTATTCATACATATAGGTACTATTCATATGTAATAGTGGGAGCAAAGTTTTGTTTGTGACTAGAAGTTTTGTTTGAAGATGGCAACAACAAAATTTGATTTTGAGAAGTTCAACCACAGCACCAACTTTGCTTTGTGGAAAGTCAAGATGCATGCAGTCTTGATACAAAATGGTATGTAGAAGGCCTTGTTGGGAAAGAATGTCATACCGGGCAAATTAACTGATGCCCAAAAGCTAGATATAGATGAAAAAGCCATGGCTGCCATTCACTTAAGCCTTTCAAATGAAGTCTTATGTGAAGTTATTCACGAGAAGATAGTTGCTTCATTATGGCATAAGTTGGAATCTCAATATATGACAAAGAGTCTCACTAGCAAGTTGGTTGCAAAACACTGCTTGCATATGTTCGGTATGGCAGAAGGTGGTTCACTCAAATCACATGTTGATGATTTTAGTTCAATTCTCATAGATCTCGAGAATATGGACATCAAGTATGATTGCTTTCATGTTGTTGCACTCCTTACCTCCATCTTACAAACATTTTCGAGAGACTATTATTTATGGTCAAGAGTCTCTCACATTAAAGAGGTCAAATATGCTTACTTTCAAAAGATATTATTGACAAGGAGTTCATCTCAAACCAGAGTAGTCCTATAGAAGGACTGATTGTCAGAGGAAGACCAACAAACAGAAACTCCAGTAGTAGTAACAGATACAAGTCAATATTAAAATTCAAAGTCAGAAATGGATTGTTTAGATACTGCAAAAAGAAAGAGCATGTTGTAGCTGACTGGTACAAGCTCCAAAACAAGCTAGATCAAGAGAATAAAGAAAAGCAAGCCAAAGTCAGTGTTGTACAAAAGGAGGAACAAGCAGGTGGTCTTTTGGTGAGTAAAGAAGGATCTAAAATACAAGATGAATGGATCCTTGACACTGCCTGCTCATTTCACATGTGTTCTAACAAAGACTGGTTCTCCATCTATGATCCAGTTGATGGTGGAGTTGTATTAATGGGAAACAATCAACTTTGTAAAGTGGTTGGTGTATGCACTATCAAAATAAAAAAGGTTTGATGGTGTAATAAGAATGTTGACAGATGTTTTCCATGTCCCAGACTTAAAAAGAAATCTCATCTCTTTAGGTACCTTAGGTTCAAAAGGCTACCATTACACTGGTAGAGGTAGAGCTCTCAAAGTAGTCAAAGGTTCCCTGGTCGTGATGAAGGTTTTTCAAATTGGCAAACTGTACGTGTTGAAAGGAACGTCTGTTATCGAAGTAGCTAATATGACCACGTCAACTCTGTCAGAATCAAATGTCACCAGATGTTAAAACTGCATTTTTGCATGGTAAATTAAAGGAGAAAATATATATGCAACAACTTGAAGGTTTTGAAATTGAAGGAAAGAAAGACCATGTTTGTTTATTGACGAAGTCGTTGTTTGGTTCAAAACAATCTCTTAGGCAGTAGTATAAACGGCTTGACTCATTCATGGTAAATCACGACTATTTTAGAAGTCAATATGATAGTTATATTTATTTCAGAAAACTTGATGACGACACATACATTTATCTATTGCTTTATGTTGATGATATGCTTATTGTTGCTAAGAACATTTCTGAGATTAGTAGGTTGAAAGCTGAACTTAATAGTGAATTTAAGATGAAAGATCTAGGAGTAGCTAAGAAAATTCTAAGGATGGAAATTCAAAAAGATAGACTTACAGTTAAACTTTACATTACTCAAAAGAGTTTTACTGAGAAGGTTTTAAAGCGTTTTGGTATGAAAGACGCTAAACCTGTAAGTACTCCTCTTGTTGCTCATTTTTTTCTTTCAGCTGCTTTATTGCCACAGACAGATGTAGAATTTAAGCCCTTAGCACAAGTTTCACACTCTAATGCAGTTGGTAGTATGATGTATGCAATAGTTTGCACGTGTCCTTACATTTCACATGTTGTTAGTGTAGTAAGTAGATATATGTCTAATATAGGGAAAGAACATTGACATGCAGTAAAATGGATTTGGAGATATTTACGTGGTACTACTAACTCCTGTTGAGAGTTTTGCTGGAGTAAGAATGGTATAGTTGATTTTGTGGACTCAGATTATGTAGGTGATTTAGATAAAAGGAGATCAATCACTGATTCTGTATTCACACCTAGAAGCAGTGCCATTAGTTAGAAAGCTACCTTACAACCTACAATGCAATTGTCCACTACAAAAGTAGAATACATGGCTGCTACAGAGCCAATTAAGGAAGCTATTTGGTTATGAGGCTTATTCAGTGAATTGAATTTGAATCAACAAGTGACCGTTAGTCATTGTGATAGTTAAAGTGTTATCCATTTGACTAAAGATCAAATGTTTCATGAAAGAACAAAGCACATTGATGTCAAGTATAACTTCGTCTGAGATATAATTTTGTAAGAAAATATTATTGTGAAGAAGATAAGTACTACAGATAATCTGGCAAATATGCTGACAAAGCCTTTACCTATGAGCAAGTTCAAGCATTGCTTAAACTTGATCGAAATACACAAATCATGATAAATGCTCTAGATGAGCAATGGTGAAGATAATTGAATGAATTTTTCACAGAGTCCCAATTTCAAAACAAGGTGGAGATTTGTTATGTGTGTTTTAAATTGTCATAGTTAACTTTTTATTTTAAAGATATTAGGCAACTCTCCCTTCTTTTTCCAATGTTTGGTAACCAAACAAATCTTTGAATGTTTGTCAAATATCTTTTTTTGACAAATTTTACATTCTTTCGCCTATAAAATGATAGCCATTGTATTCTTAAAAAAAATAGGGCAAATAGAGAGTGAATAACAAGGTGCAGAGAGAGTTGAGGTATTTTGAGAGAAGATATTCTAAGTGAAATACTATGAGTTTTTTGGTGTAACTGGGGTAAAGGGTTGGGAGAAAAATATTGAGTATTTTGTAATTTTTCTCTTAATAAAATCTCTTTGATTGTCTTTGCCTGTGGAAATAACCATCTCAAAGGGATGAACCGCGTAAATTTCCTATGCCTTATTCTTCCCACATTTTTCTCTGCTTGTTGCTCCATTACTCTATTCAACTTTCTCAAACAAAAATCTACAATCCTGCACTCTTCACAATATATAAATACCTTAAATTAAATGTTATGTAGACGTAGATAATGAATTGTGTATAATAATTAAATTTCATATAAGTAAACCCCCAATTCCTAATATGTGTTTTATTGATCTTTCTTTGTTACTTTTTGTTGTTTGCTTTCTTTAGTTTAATAATTAAATCCTCTTAAGTAAACTCTATGATTTTATTTAACTTTTTTTACTCAAGTAAGATTAATAGAATTAGTGATTAATTTTCAGAGGAATCAGTACTCTAGAGTCACTCCGATTTTAATAAGCTGTCTACAATTGACTATGTGCGCTTGCAGGTATAGAATTGATTGAGAGTTCTAAAGTTTTTAGATAATTTTAGAATGGAAATAAAACTTGAAAATTTCTTATTGTTCATAACCCCTTATATAGCTTTTTATAAAATTAAACTTTTGTTGAACATTGTGGCGTATAATTAAAGTTTTGCTCGGCATTATGGCAATATAGGAAATTTTTTATCCATATCGTTATAAGAATTATATTTCCCTTGATTTTTTAAATAAAGATGTCATATTTAAGGTTTCAATGATTAAAAAAAGGGACGCTTAAATAAAAGCGATGATGCAGATCTTTCTAAAAAAATTAAGGAGCCAATGTTATAAACTAAATTGATTTTCCTATATAAATAATCACCAGTTTATTTGAGTGTCCCTATAAAATCCAGCATTAATATACTTGATAAAATTGAGTAGTTAAAAATCGTTATCCCCTTTGTCTTATGAATATTATATTTCAGCACCTAAATTTATAATGGATTCAAAATTCACAAATTAAGGATTCAAAATTAAGAAATATGAATTGAAGTGTGATGTAAGATCTCAAAAATTTACGTTTATAACTTAATGAATTTAATATTTTAGGATACTTTTAATAATTATTAATTAAGTTAGAAATTGACACTAAATGCTTACAAAGTGCATAATCGATTAAATTCAAAATTTGTTTTTCAAAAATTAAAATACATAACAGAAGTGCAAAGATTTGGTCAAATTAAAAGAAGATTTTTAAATACAAAAGAGAATCATTTTAATTAAATTATTTCTTTTATTTTTATAAATTTAGCATATTGTAAATAAAATTTGAGAAACTGAATTTTGTTACTGGGTGATGACCGCACAAGCCCAATCAAATTGGATTGACCATATAATCTTAATGATTGAAAAAGAAAAAACAGGAAAGGACTCCAAAAACAACAATCTTAATAATCCAAAAAAAAGAAGAAGACACGATTAAATAAATAATCCTACAAATCCCACAGAAAACTCTATTCTATATCACAGTAAACCCTCTCGAAACCTTTGGAGGAAGAGAAGTTGATGATTACAGGGCACTCGATCTTGAGCGTACGATGTCTCAGCTTCAACACTCCTATCTTGTACCGAATCCTGGCCTTAATTCGGACATCTAAATCTGCTTGCCCCGACTTTTTTTCCAACCTGAGGTCTCTAGACAAAGAGCTTGACAACGCCACATCTCTGGACTCAAGCTTCGCATCTAGTCGAGTCATGTTCTTGCGAGGTTGATAAAATGGCTTGAGGGTATTGAACGCTACGGTTTGGCCATGCACACGCACTGACACTTCAATTGAATCATAGTATATGGAGATTTTGTGGTTAGGATTGTGCGCCATTATGACGAGACCAAATGTGGCATTAAGATGGTCAGTGTTAATGTTGAAGTCGTTGATTGAGCCATCGTCAATAGTGTAAAGAAGGCGTTGAGGCTTGATTGCTAGCCAGGTAATGAGCACAGCTAAGCCCACCAGGACTATCAGGGCTAGTATGGTTACAGCAATGAGTCGGAGAAGCTTGGGATGTGTTGGCCTGGTGTCTCCTCGCGGCTGGTTGGTGCCACCAGTAGGCATTTTGGAAGGATATGGTTTACGCTCACAAGTGTTGGACAGTGATTTATAGGCAATAAAAGGTAAGGAATAATTTGATTGAGAAGTGCAACAATTAATACAGCTTGTTGCTTGATAGCTCCTATGTACTTAGCTAAATTGTAAAAGAATATGGCACCTCTGCTCCTTTTTCACTGTCATGGGAACACTTTTTCTCTTTAGAATTTCTTGTATGATACTCAAAACATCTAAGGGATTCATTGTTCTTTTCTTCAGGGTGAAAGCTGCGGGATTCATTCTACAATTTGTTATGGTTGCTTAGGATATGATATAAATTGCCCAGATCCATGTCTACTTTATTATTCTATGCATATGCTCTTCGGAGTTTGGACTACAAATCAATATAAGAATATAAGTTTATCAGTTTGCTTGCGTGTTGGATAAGGTTTCCTTTACTTGGAATTCTAAAGCAGAGAAGAAAATCTCCAGGACCGAGTAGGATGTTCAACTACTACTAATTGTTTCTTGCTTCAGTCCTAGGGTATCCCTACAGAACTTTCTCATTAACATTTCCTTCTGTACCTTTTTCCTTTTCCTGGTAAATTGCAAAGAGAAAACAGGAACATATTAGGCTATACTAGTTTTGCTTTTGTAGCATGCAAGCCCTCAATCTCACTTTCCTCTTGAACTGAGTGTAACCAGTTTTGGCTGCACGAGAGATGATTCCAGTTAACTGCCAAAACTTAAGGGTATGTGAAAAAAAAAAATTGAATTATGAGTCCTATTTCCTTCAGATTAACAAAACGTTGCAGCATGCCAGAGCAAGCTATAGAAAGGTTGTTTAATTTACAAGTCAAAAAGACTGTGGAATTTGGGTATGATTCAGACATTAAAAAAGGGTTATGACAATTCTGAAGGTGAAATCAACATGCATAAAAGTTCTCGCGCTAGCCACTAAAGTTGGCATTCGGCTACTTTTGAGCATTGGCAAGGATTTTGATTTTCTTCTTTTACTCGTCACTCGAGCATTCTCAATTCTTTGCATGGAACTTTCCAGGTGGTACACTAGTAATGATTCTTGCTCTTTCTACAAGTAATTCTGAAGTTTAATAACAACTAAATAGCAAATCGCCAAAAGACCTTCAAAAGAAAAGCACTTTATAGGCTGTACCTAATGTAAAAGAGCTTAAATTATATAGAAAAATAAGAGTTGAAAATAAGGGATAAGTTTTAAATTATGTTAGGATTCCTTATTAGATAAGAAGTACTGGTAAGTTACATTTATTATTCTATTTTCAATATGTTACCCTAATCATCTAGGACTTATAGAATTTTTATCAGAATAGGATTTAAATTTGTTAGCAACCATTTCATAATATAATAAGAGTGCTAAAATCTTCTCGATAAATATGAGTATATTCAACTCTTCAATGACAAGTGATCTAAATTTAAAAAAAAAAACTTGAGGTCTCAACTAAAAGATGTGATGCTTTCTTCTAACAATAATTCTTAGACCCTAGAAATAATTCTTAGATTTCTACCCTTCATTCTTTGTATTCCTCAATAAATTTCAGTTATATTAAACGTTGAAATTTTAAGCATAAATTTTCAACAATCAAACTCTAAAAACCTAACCATACCAAACTAAAATTTCAATATTTCTAGCTAAAATTCAGCCCTAAAATTTGATATTTCAATATCCCAATATCAGTAATATTTCCTAATTTTGTAAGTTTAGCTATTAGTTAATATTTCTTCTATTTGTCCTACATCAATTTGGTATCAGAGTTTTGGTTCACGATAGTAACACATAGCAGAAGTGCATATAGAAAAAAATTCACTGACTTAGAGAGCAAAATGAAATACTTATGGATATTGCAAAAAAATTAGACATCAACGATCCTCGTTCACAAAGTGGTCCAAAACCCAACTTACATATAACAACTCTTATAAGCAAATATATTCGACATATGTTGGATAGGTTAGACAACCTTGATATGCATTCCCTAAAAGTCAAACTCCCACAAGAAAAAATTATGCCAGCCAACAACCTATACTTGATGTTGAACATAGAGACGGTGGTAATAAGTGAGAAGAAAGTGTTGATATTGATCAACAACACGCAACGTGCCGGAAAATCTTTGTTGAAAAATCATGTACTGATTTTGATTCTCCAAATTTAGTATATCAATTTGAATCTTTGAGCCTACATGTAGAACGTGCTCAAAATCCGATGATATGGAGAGTTTAACAGTAAGAGATGATCAAAGAGTTAACGATGAAGAAAAATAAAACAAAGTGGATTCTTTGGTAAATTCTAAAGTTGAAATGATTGAAAAACAAGTTCAAACACATAAACAATAAGCTAAAACATAGTGCAACAGGTTGAAAGACTAGGACAACAAGATAAAACTAACATAACATGGAGCTGAAAAGATTAACCAGCAATTACTTAGGGTTTCAGGGTTTGTTGGTTCAAAACTTGATGATATCATTGGTGTTGTTAATAAAGATTGTATTGTAGTGACTGATGAAGGAGTAGACTTAGTATGAAGATGCACAATCAGTACAATATAGGAATAAAGAAGAAGTTTTGAGTGCACTTGCAAAGTCAAAATTCAATAATGATGGAAAGTTAGTGCATCTGACTACAAGAAGCAACAATATGTATATTCTTGATGCTTATGTTGTAAAAACCCATATGGTTTTATTATGAAATCATTTGCAAATATATTAGTCAAGACTTATGATATTGTCCACACAACTAAAATTTGGTTCACTATGGTGGCATGTAACAAAAGAGCATATGAAGGAATATTCAGTGACTAGGAGTGAGATGAAATACTTCTAAGAGTTATAAAAATATTAGACCTTAATAACCCTCGATCACAAGGTGCTCCAAGAACTAGTTCAGAAAATGATATCGAACAACAAACTACACTTGATGGTGAGGGTGGAGAAAGTGAAATCCAAAATGAAGAGGCTAAAACTAATCAACAAATGGGGTTAGGAAATTAATGTCTACCAAGAGATCCAAGACAAAGAAACCAATCGGTAGCACGTAGAGAGTGCATGTGAGCCTTTAAAGTCCACGATAGAGCTGAAACACACAACATACTTAATAAAATTACTAAGAAAGTTCATATTGAAGCCTCTAATTTTGCAAGAAGGATGGATCCATACCTGTTCTTAGACTGGACATCAGTAATAGAAGATTTCTTTAATTGGTAGCACTTGTAAGAAGATCAAAAGTTTGATTCACAAAGATGAAGCTAATTGGACACACTAAAATATGGTGGAGATCAGTATAAGATAGACTTCAAAAAATAGACCAGCCATCAATTGTTGATTGGGAATAGATGAAGCTTAAGTTATTAAAAATGCTTAACATTTAATTATCAGGGAGATCTTCAAAATCAACTCACGACCCTTAGAAAAGGGATTATGTCCATAACTGAGTACATGGAAATATTTGATGAACTTTATATCCGATGTGAAGGGATGGGGTTAGAACAACTTATATCTCACTACAAAAATGGTTCAGGAGCAGAAATTTTCAAGGAGTTAATAATGCAAAGGATATACATCTTGAAGATGCATATCACTTAGCTTTAATAGTGAAACAATATTTAGGACAACAAGTGACTAAAAAGCTTTCAAAGTCAAGCTAATGAGTTTGTCATAAAGAAAACTACGACGCACTAAAATGGAACCATTAGCTAAGAAAATGAAATGAAAAAAAGAAGCAACGAACATGAACCTGTAAAACTTTAGTTCATCATCTAATGCATCAAAATTTGTATCACATAACAACTACAAAACTTTTTAAGGAACTGAACCTAAAGGCAAAGCCATAGTTGAGACTGGGATTAAAGGAGATAGCAATAACAAGAAGTGCTTCTGATGCAATGAGATGGCCTAATTTGCTTATGAATATCATAATAGAGGCTTGCATATGATGGGAGAAGAAGAAAAGGAAGAACCTAATGAGTATGTGTGAGCACAAAGCTAGAAAGGAGCTGGAAGGAGACTCTAGTCATGAACTAACTAGCCCTATAAATCTTAATGTAGTGAGGTTCATGCTTACGACCCCTAAGGCAAATGAACAAGAAGAATGACTTTGTACTACTATTTTCTTTACTCAAGTTAGATGAAAAAAAAATTTGCGCAAGCTTAACATTAATGGAGGAAGTATTATGAATATAGTATCAAAAAACATGGTGAAACAATTGAAATTACTCACGGGAAACATTTAAATCCCTAAAAAGTTGCTTGCATAGATGCTAGTCCTATACTAGTTTCTCAAAGGTGTTTGGTGTCTTCTAAATTAAGAATATGTGAGGAATCATATTTGGTATGATGTCATTCCTAACTCCTAAGAAAGTATCTCACATTTTAATCAGTCGACTGTAATTTATGATCAAGATGTGCAGCATTTTGGAAAAGCTAACACATATTAGTTTATATTTCATGAAAATAAGATAACTTTAAAGCTTGTGAAGGTAGATAAGGTAGAAAAACAAAGAGGAAGTTACAAAATAACCATAAATGCTAAGAAGAAGCCTCTTAATATCTTTAAAGAGAGAGAATTTAAAGTTGTTAGCAAAGAGAAGGGAATTGTGTTTACAATAGTAGTGATGGAAGTAACAAAAACAACACCTGAAATACCCCTTACCTTACTAGAAGAAGTGGGTGAATTGCTAGCTAATTTTTAAAAACCTTACATCGGATTATTTACAAGGTGATTACCTCTTTTACAATATATTCAACGTGCTATTGATTTAGTACCTAGATCTACTATACCAAATCTTCAGCATATCGCTTGAATCCTATTGAGAATGAAGAGCTAAAGAGATAAGTAGATGAGTTACTGAAAAAAGGACGTATTCAAGAAAGTCTTAATATATGTACAATTATAGCACTATTGAATCCTAAAAAGGGAGGAAGTTAATGAATGTATATTGACTGTCATTATAAATAAGATCACAATAAGGTGTAGATTTCCAATAGCTTAGCTTGATGACATGTTAGATATGATGACTGGTGCTACAATTTTTAATTACCAAGATAGACTTATGAAGTGAGTACTAAAAAATTAGAATTAACCTAGAGATGAATGGAAAATGATTTTCAAAACTAAAGAAGGACTTTATGAATGATTGGTGAAGTCATTTGGACTCTCTAATGGACCTAGCACTTTTATAAGAGTGATGAATCAAGTGTTTCAATCATTTATGGGCAGATTCTTGGTGGTATTTTTTGATGATATATTAACATATAGCAAGAATCAAGAATACCACCTATTATATATACAATAAGTACTGAGAGTTTTAAGGCAAGAAAAACTTTATATGAACTTAAAGAAGTGTTATTTCATGCAATAAAGTGTTGTACTTTTGGGTTCTATTGTATCCTACTGTGGAGTGGAGATGGATCTCTAGAAGATTAAGACCATCCTTGAGTGGCCTATTCCGAAAGATGTGCATAAGACATAAAGTTTCCATGGTTTAGCAACATTCTATAGGCAATTTACTTGTAATTTTAGCACCATAATGGCACTCGTTACTGATTTTATGAACAAAGGACAGTTTACTTGGTTTAAGACAACTACTAAAGCTTTTGAAGAATAAAAAAAAATATGACTGAATCTCCTATTTCATAACTTCCAAATTTTTATAAGGTATTTCAAGTTGCTTGCGACGCATCTGATGTGGAAAATTGGAGGCATACTCAGCCAAGAGGTACACATAATTGCTTACTTAAGAGAGAACTTAAAGGAAGATAAATAAAGATACTTAACCTATGACACAGAATTTGATATAGTAGTACATGCTATTTATAATTGGCACTATTATCTCTCATAAAAAGAGTTAATTCTATATTTAGATCATGAATCTCTTAAACACTCAAAGTTCTAAAAGAACTTGAACAAAAGGCATGCTTTATAGAGTGAATTTTTGGAGCAATTTAACTTTGTTATTAAAGATCAGATAAGAGTTGAGAATAACGCAGTAGATGCATTGAGTAGGAAGAGTCATTTGCTTGACACTTTAGCCAAAAAAAAAGGCTGTGGGGTTTGATAAAATAAAAGAGAATATATTTTAGATCGAGATTTTGGAATATTCTATTCAGAAACTACTGCTGGACAAAGAGACCAACATTTTCCTTTTATGATCTATGATAAGTATCTTTTCAAAGGAAATCGACTTTACCTACCTAATACTTCTATATAGGAATATATGATTTAGGAATTATAAGGAGGAGGAGAAGCAGAACACTTTAGAAGAGATAAAAATATTGCAATGGTTGAAGATCACTTTTATTGACCCTCTTTAAAGTGGGACATGTATAAGTTCATATGACAATGTTGAACAAATCAATTAGCTAAAGGAAAGAAATAAAAGTCTAGATTAGACACATAATTGCTCATGGCTGATGAACCATAGCAAGACCTAAGTATGGATTTTACACCTAAAACTAGAAGAGGTCATGATTATATTTTCACAGTGGTGGATAGGTTTTCTTTCATTTCATTCCATGTTCTAAGACTCATGATGTTGTCCATATTGCTAAACTCTTCTTTAAAGAGTTTGTATGTCTCTATGGATTATCTTTAACCATCATCTCTAGTCATAACATGAAGTTTATAAATTATTTTTTGTGAACTCTATGGAAAATATTGAACGCTAAGCTTCAATTTGCATGTTCTTTCCATCCCCAAACTGATGGACAATCGAAGATGGTGAATAGAAGCTTGGAAGACTTGTTAAGATGTTTGATTAAAGAAAATGTGAAATTTTAAGACCTAATTCTTCCTATGGCATAATTTGCATATAAAAGTTTTATAAATATATCTACTGGCAAAAGCCCTTTAATTTGTTTCAACCAAGGAAGTCTATTGATTTGGTCCTTTACCACAAACAATAATAGTTAGTGTTAAAGGTTTTGCATAACATATGAGGGACATCTTTGATGAGGTACAATGAAAGATAACAACCAAAAACTTGTCTTATAAAGAACATGTTGATTAACATTGTCTATTGGTGGAATTCAATGAAGGGGATAGAGTGATAGTTACGATCCATCTAGACCATTTTTTGAAAGGAAAAGAAAAAGAAACTTCATTCATAGAGTGCTGGACCTTATAAGATCATCAAGACGATAAGTGATAATGGTTATGTTTTGAAATTAAGTGACATAGAAATTAGTCTTATCTTTAATGTTGCAGACTTAAATATTTATCATGGATATAATGATACACAATCTCTGTTAAGTCAGAATTTTGACTTCTCGTATAAAGTGATTTTGATGACAAACAAAAGTAAATACAAAGTAAAAAAGCA
>JANKOD010000008.1:7139217-7172420 GCA_026284645.1 Erythroxylum acuminatum | reverse complement strand
TTAATTGACAGCCAAACAGTCAACTGGCTTTTAAAAAAAGCTCTTCTAAAAAAAGCTCTACTGACAAAAGCTCTACTGATAAAAGCTCAACCAAACGGGACCTAAGTTAAATATGTTATCCTATTTTAGATATGTTATCCTAGTTGTTTAGGACTTATAGATTTTTGTATTAAAATAGGACCCTCTCCAACTAGAATAAGGGTTCTAAAAACGTCTCTATAAATATGTGTATATTTAGCCCTTCAATGACAAGCGATCTAAAATTTTCTACAAATTTGAGTTTTCAAGTAAAATATGTGATGCTTTCTTCTAAGAGTGATGCTTAGACCCTAAGAGTGATTCCAAGATTTCTAACCCTCATTCTTTATGATCCTTAATAAATTTTGGTCATATTAAACCCTAAAATTCTAGGCCTGAATTTCCAGCAATCACACTCTAAAGACCTAACTATATCCAACTGAAATTTCAATATTCCTAACTGAAATCTAGCCCTAAAATTTGATCTTCCAATAGTCTAATATCAGTTATATTTCCTAATGTTATAAGTTTAGCTACTAGTTAATATTCTTTTATTTGTCCTATGAGTTGACATCAAAGATAAGGGCTAAAATTAGACTGTGTTAGGTTTTTTATTAGATAAGAAGTAGTAGTAATTTAAATATGCTATTATATTTTAGATATGTTACCTATTTGTTTAGAACTTATGGAATTTTTATTAGAATATGATTAAATTTGTTAGGATCATACTAGAACAAAGATTCTAAAAGCTTATCTATGAATATATGCATGTCCAGCTCTTCATTGACAAATAATTTGAATTTCTTTTTTACAAACTTGAGTTTTTAACTAAAAGGTGTGATGATTTCTTCTAAGTGTGATTCTTAAACCCTAAGAGTAATTCCTAGATTTCTACCTCCATTTTTGTGCTCCTCGATAAATTCCAGCCATATTAAACCCTGAAATTCTAAGCCTAAACTTTCAGCATTCAAACTCTAAAAACCCAACTATACCAAACTGAAATTTTAGTATTCCTATCTGAAATTTAGACCTAAATTTTGATATTCTAGTAACCTAATATCAGTCATATTTCCTAATTTTGTGAGCTTAGCTACTAGTTAATATTTCTTCTATTTGTCCTACTCATTACCTTTTTATGGTTAATTTAGATCCTCCTAATAGTTGTGTATTAGACTTTGTTTTAAGCATGTAAACATTTATGTTTATTATTAGGCCGTGAAGGAAGAGGAAACCACTAATCATTTTGATCTCAAACTATAGAGACTGCAAGTGAAACTAAAAACCAATTTAAGCATATAGCTTTTGATTGTTAAGAATAGATACGTAAATATATGTTAAAAGCAGGTACACAATGTTTGTATGTACAAGTCTGAAAGTGCTCAAATAATAACGCATTCCTACTAAGGTAGTTACCTTCACATTAGAGGTTTACATTTTACATTCAATCGCTTAATTGTAGTTTTAGTAATTTTAATTATTTAAAGATATTTTTATATTATACAAATACAAATGTATATAATAAAGTTCATAAGATAAATGTATATTGCAAACAATATTATGATGAATCCATATTTATGATATTTATATTGAATTTATGTATTATTCTTAAATTATTCTTCATCATTGTTATATTAAGATTAGAAATTAATTGAATGTAAAAAAAAACTAAAACACATTATACTTGTGAAAGAAATATTTAATCTCATAAATTAAAGTATGAAGATATTTAAGCAAATGTATAAGTGCTTATCAGAAAACAAATTCCCTGAACTAATCTCAAACAAAAATTTCATTTAGAACATCATTTATGTATCTATGAAAATTCTTATTATAAAGATTATATAAGTAACATTTTGTCTTCTTTTCCCTAAATTTGGTACACTTTTGGTTGCTCCACGTAGACTTTTTCTTCAATTTCCCCATTCAGGAAGGTTGATTTCACATCTAATTGATATACTTGAAGCTTTAGTTGTGCAGCTAAGGCTAACAATGCTCTTATTATTTTCATGCGAACAATTAGAGTGAATGTCCTGTTAAAGTCGATACCTAGTTGTTGTGAGTAGCCTTTGGTAATAAGTCGAGCTTATGTTTTTAAATGGATCCATCCTCATTGTATTTGATTTTGTAGATCTATTTTAGCTCAATGACTTCTTTCTCTTTTGGCTTTTGCATGAGTTTCCACATACCATTTTCTTAATCATTTTGATTTCCTCGTCCATAACTTTTCTACAAACTTCTTCTTTGGTAGCTTCTTCATATTTTTGAAGTTCTCCAATGAAGAATGCAACATTTGCATATCATGGATTTGGCTTTCATTGCCTCGTTGATCTTTGAGGTTGAAGCACTTTTTCCTTTTCCCGATTTTCTTTTTCTTAATGTTGATGATCATATTGTGTTGATGGCGGTGATGGTGATGGTTTCCTCGAGCTTAGATAACTTGCTTTGTACTGCTCAGGACTTCTACCTAAAGCTTGACTCCTTTTATGGCTTCATTGTTCCATTGCTAGCTTGCTCTTTTGTCAAAGATGATGTCTGAAATCATTAGTTATTTTGTTTGTCTCTTATATGATCAGTAGCATTTTCAATGCTTGTTGCAGCCAATAAAGATGTACTTTTCTCCTTTTTCATCTATCTTTTCTCAATTATCTTTTGGAATGAGTAAGTATGCTATACCCAAAGATTTTAAAATAGTCAACAGTTGGCTTTCTTTCAAGCCATGCTTCATAAGTAGGATTATCTTAGTGGGAGAATGATTTAGATGTATATTGCAGTATTAACTCCTTCTACCCATAAATTCTTTACTGAATTCTTACCTTGTAGCATTGATCAAGCCATTTCAGCAATGTTTTTGTTCTTCCTTTCAACTACACTATTTCGTTGCAGTCGAACGAGTTGCTTCTTTCAATGCCTTGTTCCTTGCAAAAAATTATGAACTTATAATCATTAAATTCTCTTATACAATTAGTTCTCAAGATTTTGAGAGAATGCCCAAATTATTTCTCTTCTGGGGCGTTGAACTCCTTAAAGCAAGACGATGCATCAAATTTTTGTTGGATGTAATACACCCACATCATTTGTGTGTAATCATTGATAAAGAGAAGAAAATATCTTTTACCTTCAAAACTAGTGGTTCTTAATGGACTTCAAATGTCAGTATGCACCAATTGGAGAGTAGTCTTAGCTCTTCAAGATGTTTTTGGAAATGGCATCCTAAACATTTTACTATAAATGCATCCTTCACATACTTTGTTTTCAAAAGAAATAGAAGGAAGCCCAAGCACTATGTTCTTTTACTTTAGGAGTTTGAGGCCATTAAAATTAATAAGGTCAAGTGCTGCAATTTAGATTCATCTGTATTCTCACTTCTCAATGTAGATTTCTGACCAAATAACATCTCTAAAGGAAAAAACTTATTAGGAACCATTTTAATAGAAGATATAACTTGTCCTTTTGTTGTTAATAATAATGTATTTTTTGTCACCAAAGATGAGTTTATAATTTTTGCAAATCAATTGGCCTACATTTAATAGATTTTGAGCAATGCCTAGCACATGAAAAACATCATGAATGTATTTTTGGTTACCATCTTGGGATCTAATAGCAACAATGTTTTTTCCTTCAACGGTTAGTAAGTACTCCTCCTTTTTGAAAATTTTTACTGTGACTACTCTTCTTATCTCCATCATTTTTGGAGATATTTATTTTTATTTGGAATTTTTGCTTTAGTGGTTTCTCTAATCTTTTTCGTCTAACTTCATAGGCTTCTAGAGAGCCTATTAATTTCACTAGAGTGAGTATTGATTAATCTTTTGATTCTTCTAAGGCAGCCAAAATATGATCATGTTTTGTAGGAAGACTTCTTAATATTTTTATTATTTTCTTTTCTTCTATTATGTCCCCATACTTCTAATTTAATTGAAGACATTAGATGAATTAGAATTCATCTTCTCTTATTAACAGTGTGACGAAATCTTTCTATAAAGATTGAAGTTTGATGGATATTACTTTGTCTATGCCTTTGAACTCAATTTTGAATGTCTCCCATGACTTTTTTTATTTGCTTGATTGTATAAACTCATTGTTGGATGAATAGTAAGGCCTTGGCATCACGTTGATTATTTTCCTATAACCCTTTTATTGTACTTTTGTCAATGTAGCTAATTGTTCTTAGCTTGTTGGGACTTCATAACCATTCTCTATAACATCCCATAAGTCTTGTGAGATGAATAGAATTTTTGTTTGGATGCTCTAATAATTTTATGCTTCCCCGTTGAAGATGAGAATTAACGTTTGGGTATAATTGAAGGTTGGTAAATTAGGTGAAGCAAGAAGTACCATTAAAAAGGATCAACACTGCTTTGATACAACTATTAGATTTTGGAACGTGAGAGCACAAGAGAGGGATTTGTACAAAAAGAGCTTTATTGCTTTGACTTATAATACTCCTACAATGTTTGTCCTCCTATTTCAATGAGTTACATTTCAATTTATAGTCGTAGCACGTCGGTGGTGACTTCTAAAATATTATTTATTTTACTTCCTAATTTTTATCATTTTGGACTTAGAATTCATATAATATATTTCTTCATAATTAATTGTACATACTTTCTTAGGCATTCTAGATTCTAGACTTTTTAGATTAATTTTCTTCACAATTTTCTAGACTGTCTACATTATTTTTTAATAATATTGAGGTAGTCATGATATGTTGCTAAACACTAATCTTGATCTATGAATATAAATTATTTAACTAGAGAATTAAAGATAAATTAATAGAATTTAATTTATATAAGTTTAAATATGATTTAGATTATAATTTATATCTATTGTCAAGATTGTTAATAAACTAATGAGTTACATACAAAGAACAGTTGAACAGAGAAAAATAACTTATCAAATTAAACTTGATTATAAAGTTTAAGAAACTTTAAAACTAAATATGAGATATTTAATAAATAAATATCAATATAAGATATTGTATCTTATTTGGAACTAATTAATATTTAATTAGAATTAATTGTAATTATAATTATAGATTTTATTTCAATTAAATTAATAAAAGGTTCAAATAATATTATAAATAGACATAGCTCTAAAGTAAGGATGACAATTTTGCCCAACTTGGCTTGAATTAATAGGTCTGACTTAAGTTATCCAATTTTCGAGCCAAAATTGAGTTCTTTTTAAATTTGTGGGCTAAAATAAAACTATTTCGTTTTCAATTTAAATAAAAATTTACACTCACTATATTTATGGATTAATTATGTTACAGAATTCAAAGTGATTTCAGCTTAATCATTTAAAATGATTTTGTATTTTATTTCTCTTGCACTTGAGATTGAATCCCACCTTAAATTTCCAACACTTTTCATATCAAAATCTTAAATTTAGAATTCTTTGTTAAAAAAATGCAATACTCCATCTCCTAATGAACCTCTCTTTCTTTCTATAATAAAAATAATTTAATTCACAAAACAAAATAAAATATGGTTTCAATCATCATTTTTTATGTTATTTTATCTGAAGGAAAATTACAGATATGGCCTACCCCAAAGATTTTTCGTTTTTGTTTTTTTATTAAATGGCTGAGAATTTGAGCCATTCAATTTTATGATATACGTTTTATTAAATTAATGAAAATCATGTTTAATTTTTAAAAAAACATGTAGAATTAGGTAGTTATACTTTAAAGTTGTTCTCCCGAAGTTATAATATACGTGTTTGTATGCACTGAAGCTATGGGATGCACAGAAATTAATAAATAAATGAAAACGTTAGTAATGTTATTGTAAGGTACAAAAAATAAGAAAAAGATATAGAATGAAAGGAATTAGTGGTGACCATATGTGGAGAAAGCAGTGGTGGAGGTGCTACCATGGTATAAGGAGCCCACTTCCCATTTCACTTTTCTCCCCTTTTTCAAGGCATACATATGACCATGTCAATTCACATCTCCTCAAGGCCTTGATTTCTCTTGTTGTATGAACTGGCTAGGCGACAATCTCTTAGCATATTGGTAGCCGCCGCTGCCGCCACCATGCCAATGCCTTACTTTTGGTGAGGAATTGGTCCTAGGTTAGGGTGGTGGCAGTGACAGGTGGGTGAACAAAAGTTTGATGCTGGGAAACCTCAATCCTTTGACATTTTCACTTCATTTCAGCTGGTGATTGATTCTTTCTTTGCTTCATGTGATGATTATTTGGAGACCTAAAACTCCAGAAGCTGTCTTGGTATGTGCGGAAATAACATATTATCGTTTTTTGTTTTTGGGTTTAATTGCTAGCGTATCCATGAGCTCGTAATGGTCTATGTAAACTTCTGATGAAAACCATTGTACTGTGGGAATTCTTTCTAGCGCGAATCGCTGATCATTGTTATGACCAATTTGGGCTCTTACTTCGAAGTATTTTCTATCCTATCAAATGCCTCTTATTTATAGTCTTTTCAATTGCAAACTAAATTGAACCGACTGGGACCTCGATATTTTGTAGGATATTCGTCAACTGCTATTCATATGCTCCAAGATTGTAAATAATTTCTGATTTCTTTTATATATCCATTAATATTGAAGAGCAGAGCTATTAAGGACAAAGGTCAGTTAAATTAAGGCATCATATATAGATATACATATATAGTTGACATGCTTTCATAATTATTCATGTACTTGGAAAAAGTATACAAATTAGAGAGATGGTGTTCTGCAGATGTAAATCTGAGACCATACTGTTCCAGTTTGAAACTTTGGATGATTTCCTTCATACGAAGTCTAGAAGTAGATAACACACTCCTAATATTCTCAAAGACCCACGAAGAACATCAGGTCCTTCTTTAAAAATTTTTGGACCTAACCTAACAATATGGGATTATCGCCATAAACGTTTCAACTTTGAGTGGAAGTTGACCAGTTCTAGTTTATGGTACCTATACATCCTTAAAAACCCTTTTATATTTTTTCAATTATACATTCAGATTTGTGAAAATATATTTGACGGGAAGAAACGTTTGGGAAAGATCCTGCATACAAATAGACAAACATCATTGGATGATTTGTTACCAAAGCAAAGCTTAAATGTATTGTTGAAAAATATCAATTCAAAACTCAACTGTATTTAAAACCAAAATCTACCGGACATCCCAATTCATTTATTTTCACAGCTATTATTATTATAATAGATAATAAATCTATACAAAAATGCATTGTAATAAGTTATATTCATTAATTTCATATTAATTCATTGTTTAAAACAATAAAATATTATTTTGATTAAAAAGAAATTATATAAATAGTAGTGATTTGACAATAAATGTTTTAAGAGTAAGATTTTAGATAAGAGTTTAAACTATACAAGAACATCAATCTAATAATTTTAGTCAACACATTATATTTATTTAGTCAATTTTTAATGCACCTTATAACATATAAGTAGTTTTTTTAAAAAATTAATATACAAACTCTATTTTAAAAAAATCACTATCGTCTAAAATTTGATTTGAAACTTTTTTTAATTAAATTAACAATTTAGTAAGTTTTTCATGCAATGTTAAATTACAAAATTTTTAATTGAAGCTACTTAATTAGATGTCTCATTTAAGTTTTACTCATAAGTTATACACATTTATGGGCCATGCTAGGGCTGGACCAAGATATGATCGGGTTTAGGCAACTCAAAGCCTGATCCAGAGTTATTCTTAACATTTTATTGGCCTCGGACAAAGTAAAAAAAAACTCTCTATTTTGCCTCTTTTTGTTCTTTACGAAGGTTAAGAGTGGACCTTCATAAAGAACAAAAAGTGAGAAAATAAGGATTCTTTTTGTTGCTCTTTGTGAGGATCAAAAGTGAACTCTAAATTCTTATAAAGAACAAAACGAGGTAAAATAGGGCCCTTTTGTTGCCTATTTTGTTCTTCATGAGAATGGGCCCTGTTAGGGGTAAGGTCGTGTATTACTAGATTTCCCTAGACCCTACGAATTAATGAGATTTCTATTGGGTATTGTTGTATTACTTTTTTGTATTTTTGTATTTACTTATTTTTATTACCTTTTATGCTTATTTGTTTTTTTGCATCCATGTATAATTTTTCTAATATCTTCCTATTACATTGCATGTGGGTTTATCAGAAACAACCTATTTATTAGGTATGGGTAAGGTTGTATACTATCAGATTTTTCCAGACCTTTCGTTTGTGTGGAACTTCAATTGGGTATTGATGATAATGAAAGTGGGCCTTGGGCAGATGTCTTTCTTGCCCTTGCTCAAGGGAGGGCTTGGCTTAATCAGGCCTAAGCTAAGCTTGATTAAATTTATATTATATATTTTTAAATTAATTCAGGTCTTTTGACTTCAAGTTGGGTCCCGTTAGGTTGAGCTATTTTTGTTAAGCTTATTCAAAATTACAGTTAGAAATGGTAAAAAAGCTCAAGATTAGCTTAACTTTTTTTAGTATGTCCTAAAGTATATATATATATATATATGTATGATAACTAATCCTAAAATGCTTAACTTTTTTGGTATTTTTTCAATTCAGTATCTAAGCTTTTAAAATTTTTATTTAAGTAATTAACATTTTAAAATCTTAACAATTTAGTTGAAAATGTTAGTTTTTACTAATCTTACTAATAGATGAACATTCACGTTCAGTAGATATGTCATATTATCAAAAATAACCTTTTAAATTGAATTATTAAGGTTTTAAAATGCTGATCACTAAATTAAAAATTTAAAAAACTTGGACATTAAATTGAAAAAAATCTTAATATATTAGTTCTTCTCTTCTCATAATCTTGTTGTCGATGTCGTGATCTCAACTTCACCTTTCTCTGGAAAACTTTATACCATTTGATTGGGAAAAAAAAGGTTAAAATCCACATGTTTTCAAGACTCCAATGAACCGCCAGCTAAGCTTGGGGGCTATAAGCCCAACCCTAAATTCACTCCTAATAAGCACAACTACAACATATAATAACTAATGACAACATGTCTTACTCTCTCGGTAACGTTATTGTGCTGGGGCAACAAGAGCATTCAAAAGAAAACAACGTCATTGTTCTCTCTTGTAACATTCTTTTATCTCTCAACTTTGAATGACTCGACACAATTTGTTGAAGTTTTGGAGAGTAAATGGAGAAAGTTATCTACTGTTGTGCTATTTAGAGAATATGAGCAAGTATTTTCTGGTAAAACCATCTACTATTTTGTAGTAGAAACGGAAAGCTCTGGCAATGAGGAAATGTTTGGACTTTTGGCAACAAGTCGATGATTGGAAACTTGAAAGCTTGAAAATTGCATGGGTTGGTGTTTAGAGCTTGATGGGTCGAATTGGTCTCTAGACCCACTTGGCCTATTACCAACTCTACTTACAGTAAGGTCCTCAAGGGATAGAAACACCTATAACGTTGGTAAGAAACATACCCTTAACACTATTGGAACATTGTATGTGTTAGAATTCTAAGTCTAAATGGTAGAATCATGTAACTGTTAGCGATCCTTGGTTGATAACTAGTGCTCAAGTTAACATGAAATTAGCGTAATGACTATAAAACAAGGAAAAGACCTGAGTAGACGAGATAAAATGACAATATGGACAAAAGCTCAAAAGTAGGTGAGTGTCAGCATTTTGTTGGTGTTTCATTGATGAAAATCTTTGATAATGAGTGAGATCAAAAATGATAATGCAACTAAATTGTTCCAAGTTTAAGGATGTATGGGGACACTTAATTTCGACCAGGAAGTTGAAAGGTATGTAAATCTACAATAGTTATTTATATAGTGACTCAAATTATTACTCATTTGGGTCATTAAGAAATGTAATTTACATTATGCTACAAATGTGCTTTGATAGAGCACTCGATGAAAAGTTGAAAGATTATGAGAAGATAAACTATTACTTGTTGACGCTTAACTCCATTAGGGAACACTTCAGTAAAGGTACGAGAGCCATTTAGATTTCAAAGAGAGTATCAGATTTACAGAGTAACAGACAGAGAAAACAGGGGAAAATTTTTCTATATTATGATAATCAGGTAAGTAGGTATTTATACAGAAGGTTAGGTTACAAGTGAATAATTTCCAGCTGTCAAATATAATTCTAACATCCCCCCTCAAACTGGTGAGTATATGTTATGTACTCCCAGTTTGCGAAAAGAATCCCGAAATTGAGATGAGGAAAGAGCTTTAGTGAAATAATCCGCTAACTGGTTGGTGGAAGAAACCGGAAGCAACACAATAACACCACTCTGCAATTTCTCGCGGACCACATGACAATCGATTTCAATGTGTTTTGTACGTTCGTAAAAAACTAGATTCTGAGCTAAGTAAACAGCGGATTGGTGATCACAAAACAAAGGCGTCGGAATAGTAGGAGCCAAGAGAAATTCGCCGAGTAAATAATGAAGCCATTGTACTTCACAAGACGTGGTCGCCAAGGCACGGTATTCGGCTTTGGACGAGCTACGACTGACAGTAGATTGCTTCTTAGTTTTCCAGGAAATCAAGGAAGAACTAAGAAAAACACAAAAACCAGTAATAGAGCGTCTCGTGTCCCGACAAGTACCCCAATCTGAATCTGAATAAGCTGTAAGACGAAGATCACTATCAGAGGAAAATAGGAGACCCTGACCAATGGTGCCCTTCAAATACCGTAAAACACGATGAGCAGCAGCCAAATGAACAGAAGTAGGGCAATCAAGAAACTGCGCCAACTGCTGAACAACAAATGAAATGTCGGGTCGAGTAGTAGTCAAGTACTGAAGTTTGCCAACAAGTTTCCGATAGGGAGTAACATCCTCCAAAATAATACCAGATTCCTTCGATAGTTTTGTGTCAGGTAAAATGGGAGTAGAAACAGGTTTCGACTCCAAAAACTGAGTGTCTCGAAGCAAATCCAACGTATATTTTTTCTGGCAAAGATTAATTCCGAGCTTCGTTCTGGCGACCTCGAGACCTAGAAAAAATTTCAGCTCACCAAGATCCTTAATGGTAAATGCCTCATGTAAATACTGTTTGATGTGTCGAATAGCCTGCAAGTCATCACTAGCAATAATAACATCATCAACATAAACTAATAAGGCCATGAAATGTGTACTCCCTGTCTTGAGGAACAAAGAGTGATCGGAAGTAGCTTGCGTGAAGCCATACTGAAGTAAGGCGGAAGTGAGCTTAGCATTCCATTGCCGACTAGCCTGTTTTAAGCCATAAAGAGACTTAAGCAATCGACAAACCTTGGTGCTTTGTGTGGCATAACCCTTCGGAAGTTGCATGTATACTTCTTCAGTAAGATCACCGTGAAGAAAAGCGTTGTTAATATCGAGCTGATGCAAGTGCCATCCTTTGACGGCTGCCAAGGCTAGAAGAAGACGCACTGTTGTCATCTTGGCTACCGGACTGAAAGTGTCAAGAAAGTCCACCCCTTCTTGTTGCGTATATCCTTTAGCAACGAGCCGAGCTTTGTAACGTTCCACAGAGCCGTCAGCCTTGCGCTTGATTTTGAAGACCCACTTACATCCAATTGCACTCTTACCAGGAGGTAGATCAACCAGCTCCCAAGTATGATTTTGTTGGAGAGCGTCGAGTTTCGTGGCCATAGCATGACGCCAGGACTCATGCATAACAACTTGTTCATACGTATGAGGTTCAATATCTTGATCAATTGCAGCTGCAAAAGCATAATGATGAGAAGATAGGTGAGAATAAGAAAAAACATTACAAAGTTGGTGAGGAGTAGATCGCTGCACAGCTATGCAATTATAGTCACCAAGATATGATGGTTTGATCTTTGGGCGAATACTCCTTCGTAGGGTCGGAGGCAGAGGCTGCGAAGAAGGAGCGAGACCAGGGAGCTGAGGCGCAGATGAAGAAGAGGGCAGTGTGGAGGGAATATCCGTAGGCGATGTGGAAACAACGTCTGGTAAATCAAAAGATGAGGAAATAATAGGAACACATGAACAATCATTGACTAACGACTGAACTGATGAAGAAGGAAGAATGACTTGATCAGTGACGGATGAATGAGAATGCTGCAGATCGAAAGTTAGTGTAGAAAATGGAAAAATATGTTCGTAAAAGGAAACATCCCGAGAGTGAAAAATACGTTGAGCATGAAGATCAAATAATTTAAAACCCTTAATACCTGGAGAGAAACCAAGGAAAATAGATTTGATACTTCTAGAATCAAATTTGTCGTGAATATTAAAATGGTTTGAAGCAAAGGTAAGACAACCAAAAACCTTTAAATTATCAAAAGACGGTGGCTTAGAAAATAAAACCTCAAAAGGCGAAACATCATGAAGAACAGAAGTAGGAATTCGATTGATTAAATATACACTATGCAACACACATTCACCCCAAAACCATATAGTTATGTTTGCTTGGAATCTCAATGCTCTAGCCACGTTCAAAATGTGTTGATGTTTGCGCTCAACAACACTGTTTTGCTGAGGAGTTTTAACACAAGAAGTTTGATGAATTATACCATGCGAATCAAAGAAAGTTGGAATATTAAACTCTTGACCATTATCGGATCGAATACATTTCACATTACAACCAAATTGTGTAGATATATAAGAAACGAAATTTATTAGAAAAGGTCGTGCTTCAGATTTAGCTTTCATTAAAAAAACCCAAGTGAATCGACTAAAGTCATCGACAATAGTCAGAAAATACCTATGGCCTTTAAAGGTAGGAGCATAATTGTCTCCCCAAATGTCAACATGAAGGAGATCAAAAGCAGCAGAACTAGCAGAAGTACTTACAGGAAAAGGAACACGTTTTTGTTTAGACATATGACAAATCTCACAAAGTTTAATAGCAGAAACAGAAGGAACAAGTTGTTTTAAACGAGGAAAAGACAGATGGCCTAGCCTATTATGCCAAAGTAATGAAATATCATTGGTACATGCAGCAGAATTTGCAAAAACATCAGGTTTACATATAACAGATTTGGCAAAAACAGCAGTTGAATTTGATAAAGAAGCATTGGGAGTAAGCTTGTATAATCCGTTGAAATGCTCAGCAACACCAATCACCCTCCATGGCTGAATGTTCTGAATGATACAATGAGAAGATGAGACAAGAACACAACAAGAAATATCATGAACCAACTTACTGATAGACAACAGATTAAAGGTAAAATCAGGTACATATAAAACATTGAGGAGTTTCAAAGAATTATTAACATATACAGTGCCAATATGTGTAACCCGCACTCGGCAATTGTTAGGAAGGTGTACATAAACATTATCAACCAATTTATAAGAATGGAAAAAATCTAAAGAACATGCTATGTGATCCGTAGCACCAGTATCAATAATCCATTCATTGGGATGGGAATGATTCATAGCAGTAACATTTAAAGAAAGATGGGAAATATACCCACTGTTTAAAGAAACCAAACCTGCAGGGTTTAACGTCGGTGTTACACGGTTGGGTACAGTAACCGCATTCACCTGATGAGAAGAGGGTGGAGCACCTTGTATGAGCTGTAACAATTGAGCATACTGCTCTTTAGTAAATTGAAACTGAGGAACCTGATCGTCTGGACATGCAGACGGAAGAGAATCAGTAGAGGTAAGCACCACATCGTCGGTATCTACCGCATTAGCATACACTCTAGTAGAAGAACGCTTAGTATTTTTCATGTTTATAGGAAACCCGTGCTTCTTGTAGCACCGATCAATAGTATGGCCCTCCTTGCCACAATGAATACAAGTCGGCGGAGTGTAATTGTGAGAGAATTTTCGTTGGGCAGGAGCAGAGGAACCTTTTACTGCCAAAACATTTATATCAGAAACCACCGCAGGTCGTTCTTGTTGAAGAACCAAGGAAAACACTTTATTCAAAGAAGGCAACGGATCCATCAGTAGAAGCTGTGATTTAACCGTAGAGTACTGTTCATTCAATCCCTTAATAAAAACCATAACTTGATCGTTTTCATGGAACTCACGTATGTTCTTGGACAAACCGCAAGAACACTGAGGACTACACGTACATGAAGGAAGAGGACGCAAAATCTGCAACTCATCCCACAAGATTTTGAGCTTGGTAAAATACTCATGAACCGATAAACTACCTTGTTGACAAGTATAGATCTCAAGTTGAAGGTCACAGATGCGGAAAGAATTGCTTTGAGCAAATCTGGCTTTGAGATCGTTCCAAATCTCATACGCAGAATCCAACCATATAATTGACTGTGCGATAGAAGGAGAAACTGAATGAATAAGCCAAGAAATTACCAAGTTATTGCAACGTTCCCATGGAACAAACAGAGGATCGGTACGTGATGGTTGCAGGATTGAGCCATCAACAAAGCTAAGCTTATTTTTGGACAGCAGCGACATCTTCATCGCCCTTTGCCACTGATGATAGTTCGGTCCTGTGAGAACCGAAGAGACCAGAATCAACGTCGAGTTTTCATTCACATGAAGGAAGTATGGACTGGACGGATTCTCCTCTGGTTTGGACGTCGAACCAGAAGCTACACTCTAAGCCATATCAGAGGAACAGTCGTAAGGGAAAACAACAAGAAGAGAAAGAAACGTTGTGCGTTCTTGACGGAAAAACAAGAAAACCAAAAATCTGGGTAACAGAGACAACCTAGAGAAGTCAGAGATGACGGAAAGGCACGAAACCAACTGGGTAACAGAGACAACCCAGAGAAGTCAGAGATGCGGAAGCAGAAGCTCTGATACCATATCAGATTTACAGAGTAACAGAAGATAAAATGATGTACAGAGAAAACAGGGGAAAATTTTTCTATATTATGATAATCGGGTAAGTAGGTATTTATATAGAAGGTTAGGTTACAAGTGAATAATTGCCAGCTGTCAAATATAATTCTAACAGAGAGTGACAAAGATTCAATTTTTTAAAGATATGGAGCAATGCTTTGCAACGAAAAAGGCATATATATAGTTTTAAAAAGGTGTTGATTAAGATAATGAGCATACTAGATGATGTAAAGTTATAGCGGAGAAAATGAACCTCTAATGACATTAGTATAGGTAGATCTTTTATTGACATTTGAGAAAAAATGAAGGAGCTAATGAATCAGTTCCTCTTTAATAACACTTCCTAGCTTTCGTGGGAAGCTTTGAAACAGTTAAGACAAAGCGATTAGGTAAGGAAGTGTGTGAGGCAATTTTCATCTTTGATGTAGAATGTGCAAAACATGTATGAAAAGGAGAAGTTATTCAAATTCATAAGTGACTTGCAAGGACGGAAATATGTTAACCTTTAGAAGTAAAATGTAAAAGGTCTCCTTAATGATAGTGATCGCAGATACCTTAGTGGATCTCTAAATACCACTACTAATTCGAACTAGCAGAGATGACAAAGAGAACAGTGGATCATAATAACTTGAAGAAAGGACCGGAGATGGTATGTAAAACTTCTAATCATAAGTTAAAAAAGTAATTAAAATGAGATATTACTTATTTTATTTGTGAAGAGTCATATTTTACTTATGAATGCTTTAAGTGAAAGATGGGTGATAAGTAAATCAATTCAATAGATATGAAAGATTTTAAAAAAAGATGTGAGAGCTCAACAAAAGAAGTTTATCTCAATAACTATACTATTTAGGTGCAGTAAGTCTTATAAAGAAGCATACAAGAAAAACTAAACTCGATAAAGAGGAAAAATAATAGCAGTTCGTATACTTATGGAATTGAAGACTTGTTTTTGTCTTCAAACTTAAACAATGGAGTCTTTTAGGGGAATCGATCGTAAAGAATTGCTCATGAATTATTTTAATGAGGGTTTCAAATTCTTCCAATACGGGTTTGTTAGACCCCTAAATCCAAATGACAAGATCATATATATGTTGGTGAGCTTTAACCAATATTTAGCACTCAAGTTGACATAAAGATAGCATGTTAATGACAAAATAAGTTAAATAACTGCGAGTAAGCGAAGCAAAATAAGCAATATCAATGAAAGTTTGAGGTTAGGTGAGTGTTAGCATATCTGGTGCGCATTCACAAAAATCTTCAATGACGGGTGAGATCTAAATACAAAACCAAAATGACGGCGTAATTAAGTCGTGTTAATGCTAGTTATGTGCATAGGTACTTAACTTTGATTAGGAGGTCGAAAAAGTACATATATATGCCAGATTTATTATATGATAGCTCAAATTGTTTCTAACTTAGGTTATAAAGTAATATGACTATACAATGTAATGTACCTACTTGGATGGATCATACAAGCTCTTGTTGAGAGCTTAAAGTGTGAAGGTTTTGAGCAGTTATATTGTACAGTGCTTCAAGTTAGAAGTAACTCAAGTCCTTTATAATTTTGTGTGTGTATAGATTAATAAAATGTTATTTTGTTGAAATGACTGATATGTACTAAATATCAATGATTAAGAAACTCAATTGGTTCAACCGATTTAATCATAAAACTTTGAACCTTCTAACTTTTAGGTTTGATTTATTTTAATAACTCTTGTTGTACAAAATTATTTAATTTATTAATTAATCGATCAATTTTTATAAATTAATAAATTCATAAAACTAAAATAAATCAGTTAATTTTTATTTAACAAATTTTTTCAATTAAATTTCAAATTCTTCGATAGTTAAGACAATCTTTTTCAATCATATTTTAAATTCTTTAAATTTATTTAATTTTTAGCTGATTTTATGACGATCTAATATCAGTTGAATACTTATTTAACTTACAGTCTAATTTTAAAAACGTTGCTAAATACTTGTGTATTAAAAGGGTATCTAAAATACCAAAATTTGAGTTGCGTGAATCGTTTGAAAATCAATGAACTTGTTAGTTAGCGATCATAAAGAAAGAGTGAGTTAGACTTTGGCGAATTAAAGCTTGACAGTTGCACAAATATTTGGACAATCTTATTTAATTTCACTACATCTAAAAGAGTTGCTATAAATATAATATCATCGATCTCTCGTTATCTCATAATATAAATGACTTGTTGTGATGTATTTAAATTTAAAGAAGATAAATTATATATCTCTTTAAAACAATTATAAAATTAATTAAAGACACAATAATTAAAGCTTTTAGTTTCTATAAACTTGTTTATAATAGATAAAATATAGTTTAAATATAATTTATTTGACATAAATTTTAGTTGCTCAAATTTAAATTAGGTTAAATTTCTAGTCCTTTTTGTATCCAAATTCTACGGAGAAAACTAAAATATTTAAAAATGACATTTAATGTAATAAATATTATTTAAGATTTCGCATTATAATAGAATATAGTCAAACTCGGAGTCCAATGCTTGAAAATGGATGAAATGCACGTGGCATTCCACTATTACCTCAATCCTTTTTATTCGCACTTCCCAAATTTGCACGTATAACAATATATTCCAGCATGCGCTTCCTCGACTGGAGTAACTTGCTTTCATACGATCGAAGGTTTCCAGTTAAAACTTGAACCCATAAGGATAACTAAAATCAAGAAGGTATTCTAATATCCTGAATTATGAAATTTAAACATGATGCTTTTTATTGGGGGATGAGATGATTACTTTGTTGCAAATTTAAACTTTTATCTTCTATAAAAATTCTTATAATCCAAATATTGGAAACGAAATATTTGCCCATTTGGTATTTAGCATTTAACAAAAATTTAAATTATATCATAACATTTTCATTAAAATATTAATTAAATATTAATATTTTAAAACTTTCCAAATCAATTTTTTAATTATAAATAATTATAATAAGTTTCAAATAAATAAAAATTAGTTATGTATCAATTTTATATTTTTAATATGATACGTCTGCTTTTATTATATCACGTGACATTTAGGTGACGTAATAAACCTTAATTGTTTGATTTAAATTATAATGTATAATTTTTATTTTATATTCGTATGAAATTCCGTGTTTCATTTAAATTATATTTAAAATTTGTAAGTTGGAGAAGCTTGATTCCCAATTTCTCCACACATACAAGCATGGTTCTTCTCTATGGACGTGGTCAGGCACCAGTTGAAACTGAGCTTGAAAGGCAAGATAGGCAATCGGGGGTTAGTAGCTGCTTGTTGTGGTGATGAAGCTCCAGTATCCAAATTGCCCCAATCTGGTCCGCAGCTTCCTTAATGAAATCCTTAAATCGTGTAACTACAATTGTGAGGGCCCACCATCTCCATTGGTTGATCTTGCAAGCACTGCAACGACACTGGGAATTCCGAGAGCTTTTACACTTACGCCAACTCATATCAGCTTGTACGATTATTTGGCGTCTGGCGAATATTCACGTGTTTAATACATCCACGTAGCGCCACAGCGAAACTCCAGCAGAAAACTATACAACTACCCTCGCTAAATAGTTCGTGCGGACGGAAATACCCTTCCACATATACTGTTTTTCTTAGCTTTAATTTTGTTAAATTTTCTATTAGTAATATTTAAATTTAATTGGAAAAAGCTTTTGTATAATTCAAATAAAAAAGTAATTTATAAATTTAAAACCTTATATCTATAATTGATAATTTTCATATTTAAGAGGCTGCAAATTTCCCTTCAATCAATCAAAGAATTAAATAAGGGGAGAAAAAAATATTATATAAATAACACCAAGATTACAAAAATACAAAACCTTGTAAAACCACAATTCCTCTAGCAATCCAAAAAGGTCTAGTTTTGTCATTCTTGGATAATTTAAGGTTGTCCTCTCCCTCTCTCTCTCTCTTCAAACAGACCGGTTTCTGTAACCCCTCGTCTTTCTCTAGCCCTAATTTTCAATCTTTTTTTTTAAAATATTTCCGATACGCTAAAGTCTAATCTTGTCTTCTTGATCTTTCAAACCCATCAAGAATCAGCCTTTTTTTGTGTTGCAACATTCAAGGTTTTGATTTCTGCGCATCGATAGAGGTTGGGAGGGAGGGTCTGAATCTGATTGTGTCATGGCAAAAGGTGCGGACGCAAAGGACATGTCGGTGGCGAAGGTCCGGCCTGGTCTGAAACGGGAGTTTGAGTTCGCGTTCAGGTACCACTCGGAAATCTATGGGTTGGGTCGGACTCGATCGGGTCGTGTCCCAACCGGGGCTTCTCTTTCTCCTAGCAAGGTTAGTGCGGGGAACTCGAAAGGTAAGAAGAGGTTTAAGAGCAGTGAAAAGAGCGATGCTGTAACCGGTGAAAAGTTGAGTGATCTGGAGGTCGTGAGGGAAGAAGAGGCCAAAAGTGATGTTGTGGAATTGGGGATTGGGGATGAGGAAGCTAAGGTTGGTTTGATCGAGTCTGTGACTATTGAGAGGAGCTGTGATGTGGAGAGTGTGGACGTTAAGGATAATGCAGTGAATTCCAAGTGTATAGAGGCGAGTATTAAAAAGGGTGTCGATAATCTGGAGCCAATTAGTGGCCTTGTTGAGGGTGGTGAATGTGAGCAAGGGACTAGCGGTTCGGTGCCAGTTTACATTGATTTTGATGATTCTAATAGTGAACCTGGGAAGGCGACGGCGGATGGGGTTTCAGAAGCTAAAATTGTCGACGAATGCGAAGAAGGGACTAGTGGGTCGGTGCCAGTGTCGATGGGTTTTGATGATTCTAAGAGTGAACCTGGGAAGGCGACGTTTGATGGGGTTTCAAAAACAATAACTGTTGACGAGTGGCAAGAAGGGGCTAGCGGGTCGCCGCCAGATTTAGCGAATGGAAAGTCGGCTAGGAAAGGCATATTGCCAGCTTCGAAAACTCATAGTGAAAGTAAGGAGAAAAAACCATTTTTTAGGAGGTTTACGAGGTCAGCTTTGAAGGCGCCGGAGATCGAAACCAAATTCATCTCTCAGAATGGCACTGAGGAGAGTAATACTGAACCTGAAGCCAAAGGTGGTGCTTCCGGTAGCTCATCAGCTACCCCAGCTACCGCTACCATCTCAATGTCACGTAAGACATCAAAAATTGGCAAGTTTCCTACCAAGTTGAAGGATCTTCTTGACTCTGGACTACTAGAAGGGATGAACGTGAAGTATTTGCGGGGTTCCAAGGTATAACTTTGCATGCCAAAATTGTTTATCTGATGGATATTGTTACTAGTTCAACTTAGGATTAAAAATTTTGATTAAATTATTTGTAGGTTAGAGGAGCTGGGGAGGCTGGGCTGCGTGGAGTAATCAACGGATCAGGGATTTTGTGTTTTTGCCATAATTGCAGAGGAAATGAAGTGAGTCTAGTGCTTTCTTTGTAATAAAATTGTTATTTTGAGGCACACAAAGGTTCTCTGACTGACGTAAATGTAGTTTGTTTTCTTTTTACTGCCAAGTAGGTTGTTACGCCTGGCGTATTTGAGCTGCATGCAGCCAGTGCAAATAAACGGCCACCGGAGTATATATACTTGGATAATGGACACACACTCCGGGATGTTATCAATGCTTGTAGGGATGCTTCTTTGGAGACTTTGGATGAATCTCTGGATCTTGCTATTGGATGTCCTAATTTGAAGAAGTCTAATTTCTGCTTGAACTGCCGAGGTTTCTTTTCCCTTCTTAACCATGGTGTTTGATTCGGTTGATTTTTCTTTACAAAGCTTAGTTCCCACCTCTTTACCATTGTATGTTATAGGGATTATTCTTGATGTCAACTCTGGAAAATCATTGGTACTTTGTGGTCAGTGCATTAACTTGATGGATTCTGAATCTGTCTCAGCAGGAGCAGGTGATACAAATGAAGGGTAAACATCTGCTTGTGTTCTGTCTCTAAATTATTCTTTTTGAATTAATATTATAACCTCTTTGAAAATATAATCTTGATTTGAAAAAAAAGGGCAGTTAACTTTCCTTAAGGAATTCAATCTGCTTGATTAATTAAAGAGATGCCTTATGAGATTAGGATTGTCTACCACTTCCTTGTCTGTGCTGAAGAGCCTTGTACCTTGTTGTTGCTAGGTTGTTTTTACTGATAATTTATTCTTAACAGAAACTCTATTAATGTCCACTTGGAGGATCAAAAGTGTTATTTAAACTTGCTTGGCTGCTAAACATGAAACTCTCAATGCTTATGCCTCTTTCTGTTTTACTGATAATATTCTTAACAGAAATTCTACCAATGTCTACTTGGAGTATCAAAAGTATTATTTAAATTTGCTTGGCTGCTAAGAATGAAACTCTCAACGCATATGTCTCTTTTTGTTCTACATCACAAATGTGTGCTTTCTGACCTGTACATGTCATTGCTGAATGCCTCCAATTTGTTTAGAGCTTGTATTTTAGCAACAAAGGGACTAGAATAAATGGACTAACAGACACAAGTATCAGTCTGCTGCAAATGCACAAATGCAGTTGTCGAATATTGTCCCATCTGTTTTTGCATTCAATAAAATGTTTCCTTTTAACTGTAATATAAAGATAGTCCAATATCTTAGCTTGAAATTGCTGCATTCTTGGTTTTCTCAGGACACCAAAACCACTGTCTGTTCCAAAATATGATAGCTTGACGAACAATAGCTTATTACGGAGCAAGAGCCATGGAAGACTCACGAGAAAGTTGGTTTCTTTTCTTTTTCTTTTTGTACGCCTAACATTTTTTCATATTTATTTGTTTTTTAGCTTTGCCATTAAAGCATTATTTGCATCATAATCTTCATTTCCAGAGCTCTAGATTATACCATTTTTTGTTTTTTGTTTTTCTCTTTAATAGGGATCTGAGATTACATAAGTTGGTGTTTGAAGAAGATGTCTTGCCAGATGGAACTGAAGTTGCATATTACTCACAGGGAAAGGTTGATATTATGTTGATATAAATTAATTTCTGTTTACTTCAGTTTGGGTTCATCTTTACTAACTGGCTTCATAATGTTGGGCAGAAATTACTCACGGGTTACAAGCATGGTTATGGTATATTCTGTTATTGCTGCAGCTGTGAGGTATTTTTTCTTGTGACAATGGATTGTCTATGTTTTCTTGTGATGATGGATTGTCCTTCTCTCCCCACAAAAAGACAAACTGAAAATGATGAATGGATGTTCTTTTCCGCTGGAATTGTTATCTTTCATGATGTTCTTGCTCGTGATTTGATTCTTGTTGACATGCGATGCAGGTCAGCCCCTCTCAATTTGAAGCTCATGCTGGTTGGGCATCCCGCCGGAAACCGTGAGTATACATCTTTTATTGGTCTTATATTCATGGTTGAACAGAATCTGACTCCTGAAATGATTAATCAGAAAATCGTTGTTACTTGGCTATGTGATGCTGCATTTTTCAGATTTTTTTTTTGATTTGGTAGAAGTTCAAATGCTTGGTCTTATTTTTCCTTCTGTTTGTTTCATTTATTTCTCCTTTTTACAGTTACTTGCACATTTACACATCTAATGGTGTGTCTCTCCACGAGTTGTCAATATCTCTTTCCAAAGATCGGAAATTATCTACCAATGAAAATGATGACCTGTGCCAGATTTGTCAAGATGGCGGAAATCTTTTGTGTTGTGATGGATGTCCAAGGGCTTTCCATCGAGGTGAGCTTTTGATATCTTTTGTAAGGTGCATTAATTGGAACTTCATATAATAGTTGTCATACAAACATTGATGGAATCATGCATTGTATGTTGAAGCATTTTGTGAACATGGAATTAGTCCTCCATTGTCTATCTCATGTTAGTTTTCATGAGAAGCTGCAATTGTACATTATTTTTGGAGAAGTAAGTGAAACACTCTGTGTTAAGACGAGTTTGTCTAAATTATATGCCTGTTCGGTTACATTAAGCACTTTTGCCTGATAAGTTCTGATTACATGGGATGCTAAAATTCCACAAGTTATCAAATCTCAATTTAATTAATTTGTCTGCACACTGTTGATTGTCAAATCTCAGTTTACTCAATTTTTATCTAATGAGCTTTTGTCTGTTTACTTCAGAATGTCTTTCTCTGCTTACGATTCCCAAGGGAAAATGGTATTGTAGAACTTGCCTGAATGCCTACCAGAAAGAGAAACTTGTGGAGAAAAATGCCAATGCAATAGCTGCTGGTAGAATTGCTGGTGTAGACCCCTTTGATCAAATAACCAGACGATGCATTCGCATTGTCAAGCTAGAGAATGCATCTGGAGGATGTGTTTTGTGCAGGTTGAGTCTTTTTCTCGGTATATATAATAAATGCTAATATTGCCAATGTTTTCTACATTTGTGTATCTCTTTTCTGTCCATTTCTACTTTTTGTAACCAAATTGCACTGATGTTCCATGTGGCATATAATGCTCATTTAGCTTCTTAGCAATATTATATTGATCTGTTTGAATCTGGAATGTAAGATAATGTAATTTATATGCATGTGACTTTGGATGAGGCAAGGAAGTGAAAATAATCCCCTGTTTAAGTTTTGTTAAGTGATAAACAATTGCGTGTTTGGCTTTGTTTCGAGAGAATCCAGTAAGTTTCTGATCCTGAATCCAAGCCGCTTTCTCGTAACTGGGCACTAAATGAGAAGAGACTACTCCCTGTATTGAAGAATCTCAATGTTTATTTTGCTTAATATTTTCATTTCTAATATTCCAAGTTCACGGTCTTGCAGGGAGCATGACTTTGAGAATGATTTTGGTCCTCGCACTGTAATAATTTGTGATCAGGTTTGTATCAAATCATAATTTCGATATAAATTACTTGTCAATTGAGTTGTGGAGTAATATGCAGTACTTTCCTCAGTGTGAGAAGGAGCACCATGTTGGCTGTTTAAAGGATAACAAAATAGAGGACCTAAAGGTGTGTGCAAGTTTCTATTTTTATCATGCAAAATATTAATATACTTGAAAATAGAAGACCTAAAGATGAAGTTGACTTAATTTTTCTAACAGGAGTTACCAAAAGGCGACTGGTTTTGTTGCTCTGGTTGTTCTAGAATGTATTCAGCTTTGCAGAAATTGGTAATACGTGGTGAAGAAAAACTTCCGGATGCTTGTCTGAATGTTATAAAGAAGAGGCGAGGGGATAATGCTACAGAGATGGGTGACAACCTAGATGTGAGGTGGAGGTTTCTTAATGGGAGAAGAAATTGTTCTGATGATGCCAAATCATTATTATCTGATGCTGTTGCTATCTTTCACGTGAGTAATCTATACTAGGTTTGTTCAGAATGTTCTTGGAATAATTAGCAGGAGTGGCTTCAGTATTGCTATTTGTTTATTGTTAACACTCTTTTTCTCCTGGTATTAGGAGCGATTTGATCCAATAGTTGTACAACGATCGGCAAGTGAAGGTGGTAACATTGACCTAATTCCATCATTGGTTTTTGGGTAAGCAATAACAAATATTTTGGTTGTGTATTGGGGATCTGAAACAATTATTGCTTTTTCATTAACAACTTTTTCTTTCACTTTCTTGCCATTTTATGCTCATATTACTTTGGCCTGTTCTATTCTTTTACTGAAATACTGGTTTGTTGGTTCTTGTAGAGAGAATGATGTGAAAACTCAAGAACTTGGTGGCATGCATTGTGCCGTGTTGTTAGTCAAGTAAGAATCTGAATAAATGTGTTCTATAACTTACTTTTTTTGTTTTGAGATGGGGTTGATTTGGATAATAACTCTTTACTTGTTGTAATAGCCATGTGGTGGTATCAGCGGCAATTGTAAGAATTCTTGGGGAGGAACTGGCAGAACTTCCTCTGGTTGCAACTAGTAGCAAATCCCAAGGACAGGTTGATATTTGATATGACATGATGCATTAGTGACTAGAGTTTTTAGTTCCAGGCTCACAGCTTTTTGGTTACAATGAGAGGTCTACTTAGTTGTGTCTCAGTCTCTAAGCAAGGAAACAATTATTATTATTTTTTGGTTTGCAGGGTTTTTTCCAGGCGTTATTTTCTTGTATAGAGAAATTGCTTGGGTTTCTCAATGTTAAGAATATCGTACTACCAGCAGCTGAAGAAGCTGAATCAATATGGACCAACAAATTTGGGTTCAGCAAGATGGGCCAGGAGGAGGTTGTTCATACTCTTTCATGCCTAATGTTTCAGTTGTAAATTATGAAATTTATTTCCATTTCCTATGGTAGCAAGGATAATTTAAACTCGGTTAGTTTCAGAATAAGTTGTTGTTAGCTTGTGAAGTAGGTGCTAAGTTGATTCATGTGTGTTACAGCTGACGGAGTACAGGAGAGATTACCAATTCACAGTGTTTCAAGGGACTTCAATGCTGCGTAAGGTGGTGCCAAAGTGCCGAATTGTTCGTCGATCACAGGGTGGTTGACTCGTGGGTGTGTACAGATACAGAGATGGATGATTATGATTATGGGGCCTATATTGACGTTGGTCATGACATGATTCTTTTTGTATAAAACACATATATATGTAGAGAAAGAGACGAGGGAGAGAGACTGGTGATGTACAGAAAGCAAACAGTGCCTCCAAGTGCTCAAAATTTTGACAGATTACTACAATTGTTTTAATCAATTAGAATATAGTCCTCACCATAGTTATTATTTTTCAATTTGAATTTGGTTTATTTCTGGCGGTTAATAAAAGGATTGGATCTATTATTGTAATTGCACTCTTGAATCGCTAAGAAATGCTGTCCGGTCCAGATGTTGTTGGGTTGGGCTCATGCCTCCACCCAACCTCAAGTTAATCTGATCGGGTTGTGGACCCAACAGTTGGATTTTGAGGACTGTAAAATAATAATTTTATGTGCAAGTCAATCAAAGAAAACCTGAAAAAGGAAATAGAACAGAAAGTTCTAGAGAACTTGAGAAGTGAGTGTTCGCTTTTGGTAATTAGAGCGGGAGAAAAACTCGAAATTTGAAATTCAAAATACAAGATTAAAGCCTTTCTGGTCTGGGTAAGGGATATTTACGTATGTGCCCCGGTTTAACTTTCGTTAT
Source organism: Erythroxylum acuminatum (assembly GCA_026284645.1). Taxonomy (NCBI): domain Eukaryota; kingdom Viridiplantae; phylum Streptophyta; class Magnoliopsida; order Malpighiales; family Erythroxylaceae; genus Erythroxylum; species Erythroxylum acuminatum. The sequence continues at coordinate 7,146,624 of JANKOD010000008.1, read as the reverse complement.
TACTCAACTTCCAAATTATCATTTTCCATTCTCTCCCAGTGTCTATATAACTAGGTTATTGTTTTGCGATTTGTCAAATTGAACTGCGTCGTGTTCTGGAAATTTCATTCGATTAGTCAGGTGGTTTTCGTGGAATTTGGTAGAAACGGTGGGGAATGGGTCAGATCCAGTACTCGGAGAAGTACTTCGATGAGATTAACGAGTACAGGTACTCGCTATTATCTTTTGAAATTTGGTTTCTATGTGATTTGATTGCATTTTTCAACAGTTTATACCGTGTGTGAGTGGTTAATTCTTGTGTCGGTTTGTTTGAATAGGCATGTTGTGCTTCCTCCAGAAGTGGCCAAACTGCTTCCCAAAAATCGCCTTCTCTCTGAGGTTACTTCTAATATTCCCTTCCTCTCTTTCTGTTCTTTGCTTTATCTTTAGTGTTGTATTCTGGTCATTTACTTCTTGAAAAGAAGGATAAGTGGTGTTGAGTTAGAGCTCAAATTCTTCCACATCAACTTAAACCAATAAATTTGTGGCTACAAATGTTGGCTTATTTGCTAAGGATTGATTAGTTTGACTTTAGATAACTAAATCAATCCTTAACAAATAAGCCAACATTTGGAGCCACAAGTTTATTGGTTTAAGTTAATATGGAAGAATTTGGGCGACTAACTCAACAAATGGTTTCTGCAGAATTTGGATTTGAGTTGATCCTATTGAATGATTGGAGAGCTTGAGTACTTTTTATATCAAATTATAGCCACATTAATGTTTGTGATCAGCTTTTGTTTCGGATTTGATAAATACAGAGCGAATGGCGTGCTATTGGGGTTCAGCAGAGCCGAGGGTGGGTCCACTATGCGATTCACCGCCCAGAGCCACACATCATGCTCTTCAGGAGGCCTTTGAACTACCAGCAGCCGCAGCAATAGAATCAAACTCCACAGAGCATGCTGATATCATCAATCTTCAAGATATGAGCCATTGAATGTCAAACACTTTGGTTGACTAGAATGATGTATACTTGCGTTTATCTATGCTGCTTTTGATATTCTCTGCCATGGAGAATATCATTAGTTAGGTTTTGTTTCCTTTTATCATAAGCCCTTGATGTTGATGCGTCTGCTTAGCTATATCAGACATGTGGAATGGATTCTTTTGGTTTAGTTGCTTGTCGAAAGTTACTGATGAATTTGTCATAGTCTGTGATTGCTCCCCCATAACTTTTTTAATCTTTTTTTTAACTGGAATGTGGTATAATGTGTAGTTTACTAGCACCCCATATTTTGAAACTAAAGAATGAAAGTGCATGGTGCATATTAATGCTAAAATTAAATTATTCACATTTTTCTCTGAAATTTTTTGATCACGCTAGAATTGCATTGTTCGCTATTTTGCTAAATAAACATAGAGTTGTTTTGATGGGAAAGGAAACATCTTTATTTTGGGGCTAGGATGAAGTAAATTGTTTCAGCACATCATCTTTGGGTGCTTTAGATTTTCTTTTGAATTAATGTGAAGTAGTCTTTATTAGTATATGGAGTACAGTCTTTATTCACGAACTTAAATGTTTAATTGAAGAGGAGGATATAGTATTCTCTTTTTATGTTGCTTATTGAATACATTTTAATATTTTATTTAGAATGGTGTAATTTTTAAACTCATATGATGGGAAAAAGAAAAACACAAATGATGATTATATTATATTATTGTAGTCTTAACTATAAACAAATATAAATAATAACATCAATAGTAAATAATTAGTAGATATACATCGAGAGGGGGGATAGAAAATCATCTTTTTGATGATATACTATATATAAGAAGAAATGATTGGTTTGACTAGTGAAAATTGAGGAAAAAAATTATATCTCAATTAATTTTCTTCTTTTCTGATAGGATAATTATTAAAAAAATTATGAATAATATGTATGTTTTTGTTAATTTTATTACTTTTTAAATTTTTTTAAAAAAATGCACAAACTTAACAAAACAAGTTTAAAGAGAGACGGTTTTATTCCTTTGGTTGTCGTTAGTTATGTAAAGTGTCGTTGTTTGGTATATTTGTATAATGGGAGCACGTCGTCGTTTGGTATATCTGTGTTATAAGAGCAAATGGTTCTCTAGCTATCAACCCGTTGTAACATACCATTCATTAATGAGAATTTTTTAATTTCTAAAAAGAAGGTTTAAAGTAGCACAGACCATTTATCTTAAACACGCTTTAAGTTGGTTAACACATTATGAAAATTTTTACTAACGTGGCACCTCCATCCAGCTTAAGTTTTAACCGTTACCTTCATTCTTCGTAAACCCAAAATTTTCATTTGAAACGAATTCAACAAAATTAAAATTAGAGTTCTTCGATTATGTTTTGATTTTTACATGCAATAAAGATTTGGAGCATGTTGTATGTAAGGTATGATGTATTTGATATCAATTGTTCCTTTTTTAGTACTCTTAATCAACAAATTAACTATTATTATAAGTTTTGAACCTAATATAATCGTTAATATTTTAATAATTTAGCATTGCATATGAAATATATAATATTTAAGTATATTTAGCTTAGTTTTTGTTAATATTGTACAAATTCGTCTAAAATCCTATTTCTTTACATTTTGATACCATGAATTAAATTTTTAGTATAAATTTAAGAATGTCAATGGGTCGGGCCGCTCCTGACCTTGCCCAGCCCAACCCTTGGTTGGATGGCCCGCGACTCATCCTTGCTTTTTGTAAAAAAATTTACAAAATGACGTCATTTTTTTGTTTCGGCTGGGTCATGACCAAGCCGTGGCCCGGTCGGGCAGAATTATTTTGGCTCGTAGCCAAGTCAACTTGGGCTAAAATTGGGTCGAACCGGGTCAAAATTGTCATTCCCATATAAATTGTCTCATCATATATTTTTAAATTAAAATTAGCATGCATTTTATGTTCGCATGATCAATCATGAACTTATCATTCAAAAGAGGTGTGACGTAAAATTTTGCATATTATATACAAAGATGATCATAAACACAAAGTTTTTAAGATGGTCATTAGCCTCAACTCTAAAGCTTAACCAAATTGACAGTAATTAGAAGTAAAGTAGAAATTTAGCAATGAGTATCTGTTAATGTTGGAGCTATTAGAGTTCCTAAAAAGTATAACCATTCTAATGTGATAAATATTAGCTATAAATTGTTTAGAAAATTTGAAAGTTTGATGGACATTAATTTGACACATGATCATGACTACTTGGAAATACCGAATGAGACAAAAACTTTATGAATTCGTAAAATATAAGCATACTTTGATCATTAGAATAAAATAGAGGGTAACATAGTAAATAAGTTGGGTAAAAGACAACATACAGAAGCAAGAGAGAATGATAGTTTAGGATCAAATGATGAATATGATGTTATATATATATATATATATATTCTAATATAAATCGTTTCAACGATGATAAGATCGATCCTTATGAATTGTACTATAGTAATGAAGAATATTTACAAGTTAGAGAGAATTCTAAGAAATATACTAAAAATATTAGGCTTGGTCATGATGTTATTAATGAAATTGATGATGGTGGGAAGTATAAAAGATCATTCCATAGTGATTCTAAATAGAATGTTAGTATAGGTGTAATAGGAGAAGAAATTGGTGACCACTTTTTCAAGTACATTGACTCAAATAAAGAGTTGTCCACTCTAATATCAAATGGTGTTGATGCTATTGGTTATTCTATAAAAGTTGGAAAGAATAAAAGGAAGAGTTTTAACCTAAATTTGGACCATAAACTATCATAGGAATCCAGTTTGAGACTCTCGAGCAATTCAAGATTGTTGTAATACAATTTTTTATCTTGACTTCATATAACATTATGTGGAAAAGGACTGCTAACAAACAATTGGAGGCAAATTGTGTTCCACATTATATTTAGAGAATTTTTGGAAGTTAAAAAGGAGGAGAGAAAACATTCACAATAAAAGGTCTATATCCCAAAATTGGACTTTCCCAAACTCCACATTTCAACAAAATTTTAACTGAGTTGTTATGGTTAGAAAGAACCCATCTTATAATGTGAAGGAAAAGAAAGTTGATGTGGCAAAAAGATTTGTCATCATCGTCACAAAAGTGATGTGCTATAAGGTAAGGAAAAGCAATCAAAATAGTGAGGGGTTCTATAAAAGGGGGTTATGTAATGTTGTGATCCTATATGCATGAACTATTTATGATAAATAAATGAGAGACATTCAAGATTTAAACTATTTTAGAAAGTCTACATAGCAAGCCTCTAATTAAGAGGTTGTATATAGGCTTTAAGGCATTAAAACTTAAATTTTACACATATATAGGAAGATAATTTAGCTAGATGCATATATTTAAAGACATTTTAAGGTGGAACTTTATTGTCGGGAGTGGATAGTTTAGGCACTCAGTTACAACAATATAATAATTGAAAGTGGGTCACACGAACATTGCATATACACTTATTGAGTGTGTTTGATTGATTGAATTATAATGTGGCCATATATTTGTATGAAAATGGGTATGTGAAGTAAATGATATGTGGTGCAATTTGGTAAATGAAAAGATGTGAAATTATCTGCTTATATGATTTATTATGTGGTATAAATTGGGTGAACCATCGAGGATGGTTACATTACTGAGTTCGCAAAACTCATCAAAAATTGCAATGTTGCTTTTCAGGTTCAGAAGAGTTATCCAATTAGACTAATTGGATTTAAGCCACTGCAAATGAGCATGAGTCAGTGGTCGAGATCAGTTGGCACCTACATATGTCTTCAGTTAATTTGTATTAAGCATTGTATTACGCAACTGTTGTATTATGTACACATGAATTCTGTAATGTAATGACTTTTCTAATTGAATATGTTTGTATTGAAATGGGCCCAAATGAAATATGGGTTACTTAAGATATGTCTGATGCGTGAAAAGCTTGTAATGTGTTATTTCGATAATCTTAACGTACCATTTCCATAGAGTATATTCCCGAATATCGTCGTTACGTTCAGGAATATACCCTATGAGAGTGGTGTGTTACATTTTGGTATCAGATCCCAAATTTAGTATCTTACATGGGCAATTTTTTTTCCAAAATATGTATCAAGTTACATTTATCTCAAATATGTCATAGCATAGAGATATAAATATGAATGACGAGATTTAAAGTGTACAAGCCAAGTTGAAAGAAAATAAAATTTTCTATGACCTTGAGAGGTTAAACTTGGACTTGAAATGATTGTTTGATAAATGTGATCAGAGTTAAGATTTAGCATAAGGATATGTCTATGAAATTAAAATCAGAATTTCAGGATAATTATGCATCTATAATTTGGAATTGATTGCCAATATATGTATATATGATGATGTAATGGTAATTGGAAGGTGAGATAATGATAGCAATGTATGTAAAAGTTGTCAAGGATAAGTTTTGTGGGTACATATCCAATAATGGGATCACCATGACAAGTGAGAATATTGAGCACATATGTATTATATGTGTGGAGATGATGTAGGAAGCAATCTATAACTTATTGAATACTTGTTAGTCATAGTTCCCATAGTTCAAAGTCTAAGATGAATTAAAGTAACACATGAAAGTGCTTTTAGTGATCGATCAGGGATAGATTGAGATTGTTAATGATGTTACTTGGTTGATAAGTTCGAGTAAAAGGAAGGAAAAAGAAATAGGACACGATCGTGGCATAGTCCCCATGATCGTGGCTGAGATTATTTAGTTCTTTCACGATCATGAAAAAGTCCACCCCAATCGTGGCAGGCATAAAAATGGAAATGTTGTTTAGAATCAATTAGAATCCAGGTATCATTCGCAAATGTTATTAATTGGTGACTTGTCGAAAATACATCTCTAGATAAGATGAAATGATCTTGATGGTATATGCTAAGGTATAAGAGTAAATGAAGCTATTTACTACTTCACTGGGCCTTATTATAAAGGATATTCTAATCATATAAGTTATAAAAGAAATTGATCTTATTAAAATTTTATGAATAGTTGAAATTGATCTTTTTAAGGTACTAAGAATGACTGATAAGCAATGATGAAAACAGTTGATTAATAAAGATTATATGAACAATATAGATGATAGTAGCAAGAAATCTTCATTCGAAGAAGAATTTCACCGAATTAGGTTAAGTAAAATCATAAATGAATATGTAATGAATCAGAAGTGAATATTGGAGCTTCGTTTCTAACTGAGGCTTAGGCATTAAAGGTAGAATATGTTAATGAGAATGTATGCATTTTTGTTTAATTTAAAGTATCCAACTATGTGATTGGATTCTTGAATTTGAGGAGAACTTAGGTCCACATTATATTCTATGTAAATATGTTTAGGGGATACAAATTAGGTTTGATGAATGTGTTACCGACACAGGAAGTTAAGATTGCAAATAAATTGAAATGTGTGGAGAAACTAGTATGAATGAAAAGACATTAGAATAAGTTAATGTGAAACCAGAGGAAATCGAATGAAAGGACAAAATCATTCAAGAAAAGAAGTCAATTGGGAAACTAAAAAAAAACATGAGATAATATTACCTCATTGAGGAATTAGTTACTTAAGGAATTATGAGAACTAATTATGGGCACATTGAGTTTTGGCAATATCTGTTTGAGTTAACAAATGCCCTCGACAGTATTATGGTATTGAAGAATAAAGTGTCCCAATTTGCTTGGATCAGTTAGTGATTGTGATCGTAGATGATATTTTGAGTGTATTCAAAAATTAAAGAGAATATTTTTGAACACTTGAGGTTAATCTTACATATCATGAAGGTAGAAATAATTATATGCCAAGTTCAATAAGAGTGAATTTTAGCTTGATAAAATAAAATCTTAGGTCTTATAGTATCTGAACATGGCATATTGGGAGACCCAAAGAAAGTAGAGGTAATAAGGAAGTGAGAAAGTCTAAGGAATTTATAAAAGAACCGGAGTTTTCTAGAACTAGTTGTATAATAGACAATACCATAAGTTGTTAAGGGGTTTTTACTGATCTTAGCCCTTTGACAAAAATGTCTGAGGAAAAACGTGTAAATCATATAGACTGATGAATGTAAAAAGAATTTTGAAGAATTATACATCGATGTTAATTATATCGTTTGGATTTGGGGATTTTATAATATACGATGATGTTTCACACTAGAGATTAGGATGAAATCTAATGCAACATAATAAAGTGATTTCATATGCATTGAGGCAATTAAAGTCTCATGAGTTAATTACTTGATACATGATTTAGAACTTGTTACAATAGTGATTGACATATATATACATATTTATATATATATATATAAAGAATTTATTCAATACATTTCTTATGTACCCATAGGTGCTATATTGGATTTGAATCAGATTTCGGATCAATCCATATTGATTGA
>JANKOD010000008.1:7114716-7139117 GCA_026284645.1 Erythroxylum acuminatum | reverse complement strand
AAATCCAGAAAAATTCCTAAAAATCCCTTAAAATAGAAAACAATTTATGGCGCACTCAGAATAATTTTTCAAACCCACTAACCACGTTAATCCCAATAAAATTGCCTTAGGCACGAAAACCGGGAATGTCATGTATGCATGTCCAGTAATTGCATGTGCACAATTAATACTGTGTCGCAATCCTATTATGCATGAACAGTACTAATTAATCCCTATCAATCCCATCCTATGACAAATTTCCTATTTTACCCTTCCAGTAGGGGGTGGGATGTTACAGAATGCTTGAGGAAATCTTACATATCATGAAGGTAGAAACAATTATATGCCAAGTTCCATAAAAGTGAATCTTAGCTTGCTCAAATAAAATGATGGGTCGTATAGTATCTAAACATGGCATATTGAGAGACTCAAAGAAAGTAGAGGTAATGATGAAGTGAGAATCTACAAGGAATATATAAGAGATTCGAAGTTTTCTAGAATTAGCTAGAAATTGGACACTACCAAAAGTTGTTAAGGGGTTTTTACTGATCTTAGCCCTTTGACATTTTTTTTAGGGAAAGCGTGTAAATCGTATGGACTGATGAATGTAAAAATAAGAGTTTTGAGGAATTATAACACCGATGTTAATCATATCGTTTGGATTTGGAGATTATGTAGTATATAATGAGGATTTTACACCAAAGATTAAGATGCAATCTGTTGTAACATAATAAAGTGATTTTGTATGCATACAAACAATTAAAGTCTCGTGAGTTGATTATTTGATACATGATTTGAAACTTGCTACAATATTTGTACAATGAAACATTTCGGATCTATATATAAATATACAGATCATTAAAGTTTGAGGTAATTGTTGAGTTCGAAAGAATTGAATACGAGAGTGAGACAATGGATAGAAGTACTGAAGTATTATGATTGTACAAATGAGTACTATCCTGATAAAGCTAGTGTGTATCTGATGCTTCAACAGAAAATTCAATACAGGAATAGCACAAATTCAGATATTGAGGTTACCAAACCTAGTGCAATAAAGAACATAGAATGTCAAATTGAATTTGGAGCAAAATGAAGTATTATTAACTACATTGAAATTTAAAATCAGTTTTGCATGAAAATATTAGCAAAGCCTAAAGTGAGGATCCATAATTGTGAATCTTATTGAGGAATTGAAAATGAATCTGAATTTCAAATTTGGATAGGAAAATGATACTTTGTGATTGAAATAAGAAGTACATGTACACGATAAAGATGATTGAGCAAAAGATTGTTAAAGTAAGCATAAATAACAACCTATGCTATACATCCTAGTATGAATGCGACGAAATAACGTTTGACGGTTAAGGATGTAGAAACAAGTGACTACATGTATGAGTTGCCAACAGTCTTAACTGTTGGAGATATGCTTAAAGCTTATATTTTGGAGTTCATAGGAATATGAGATCAATGTATAGTTCTAATTGACTTCAAGCATAACAATCATTACCATAGTGATATCATTAGAATACTGTATGAAGCATTATACGACAAAAAGAGTTGTTCGCCTTTATATTGAAATAAAAAATGCATAAAAATAGTTGAAGGCCAGAATTGATTCGAAATAATGTTAAGAAGTGAAATGGATCTGTATTAGAAATTAAGTGACTCAAGAGAGACAGATGAATTAAGTGGATCAACACCGAAGATATGAAATATAATGATATAGACATAAGAGTTAAGTGTATTAGCATTAAAGAGATGTGAATTATTAAGTGAAAAATAAAATATTTCTGAGAGTATTTCCTTGACAAGTTGTGCTGAGGTTAGGTAAAAAGGGCAAGTTAAGCCCCAGGTACATTGGTCCTTATAAGATCATTGAGAGGATAAGACCTTTGGCATACAAGTTAGCCTTGCCTAATGAAATGTTTAAGTTGCGTAATGTGTTTCTTGTGGGCATGTTAAGAAGATATAGATCTGATCCAACATATGTGGTATCGGCTCAAAATATTAAGGTTGTTAGGAATCTCAGCTATGTTGAGGAGCCGATCAAGAGAGTGGGTTATAAGACAAAGCAGTTGAGAAACAGAGTAATTCCATTGGTGAAAGTCCTTTGGAGAAATCACTCGACTGAGGAAGCAACTTGGGAAACGGAGGATCATATAAGGAAACAATATACTCACCTGTTTGAACAATCAGGTAAGAATTTTGAGGACGAAATTTCTTTAAGGAGGGGAGAATTGTAACATCTTGTTAATCATGATAAGTCTAAAATAGTGTACAAGTGAGGTAAATGAGAAATTAGAAAGGGTATTTCATGCTTATGCATAATGTGGCATACACATACACTTGAATATTGAATTTTTACACATTAAAATGATTGTACATGCATTCATTGACTTATCCCGGGGTATGAAAAATGTTGAGTGATCATGATGTGAATTGTGTTTTGATATGTCTTGAATTTTGGTATGATTGGATTTCAATTAGAAAACTTGGAATTAAATGTTATGGATTGGAAAATTGATAGATTAAAATGTACATTTGGACTAGGAAAAATGCCAAGTGATAGGATAAATTGATACATGAAAAATTTGGATGATTTAGCCTATAATTCAGTGACATTTGGCATAGTTAAATGTTTGAAAAATGGACTAGTAATTAAATGACAAGTGGACCAATCTTGGAGTGACATGTGGACTAATTAAATGGTGATAAATGGCAGCATAATGAGTGGATTAGTGGCAGCATAATTGTTGAACAAATGGCTAGCATACCTTAAGACATATGGTGAGTTTACAAGTTGACACCTAGCATGATGATTGAGCAAATTTTGGCAGCAAAGTTTCTATTGTTTCTATCACCTTTCTCCATCAAAATTGCTCCAACTCTTCTCTGTATTTTGTTTTTAACCTTAGCTAAAGTTCTGCACAAAAATCACACCTAAATCCTTCACCAAATTGCCAAGAAAACTAGCTAATTATGATCTTCATATTGTTGTCCGAAAATCACCTTGCTTTCACCATAAGTTTGTGTTGATTTTGCTTGCATGGAGACTTGATTTAATCTGAAGTTTTGTGCTGGATTGGAAGCCTAATAGAGGAGCACATTGAGCGCCACAATCCAGACATTGCCGGGACTTCAAGGCAATAGCTATCTGGAGCATACTATGAGTAACCTAGACGATCTCACTTAATATTTGTCTATTATATATTATGTTCTGAATGTGGATTGTTTGTACTGATTCCGGATGTGAAGGTCCGAAGATTCTGATTTATGAATGTGATATTGAAGTGTTCCTTGAATGTGAAATTTGGTGAAATTATGTTCTGAACGTGGATTGTTTGTACTGATTTCGGACATGAAGGTCCGAAGATTCTGACTTATGAATGTGATATTGAAGTGTTCCTTGAGTGTGAATTTGGTGAAATAAACGTTTCTCAACATGTTGTTGAATGCTGGACTAAGGACCGATGATAAATATAAATGGAATTGTAAATGTGTTTGAATGGGATTGTGAATGGGAATGTTTGAAACAATGAATGATTGAATATGAATGTGATGCATTTCATATATGAATGCATGATTAGATAATGATAGTTATGACATGAGTAGCCACCGAATATGAGCTTGAAGCTCCGGAATGTGGTAAAGAGCCAAAGGTTCAATATGTACAATGAGCCCTATATCCACAACGGGTAAGGAATAGTATCAATGAGCCCGACATCCACAATAGATACGAGACAATTTAGGCACTCAGTCACAACAACGTAATAATTGAAAATGTGTCACATGAATATTGTATATACACTTATTGAGTGTGTTTGACTTATTTAATTATAATATGGACATGTATTTGTATGAAAATGTGTATGTGAAGTAAATGATATGTGGTGCAATTTGCTAAATGAAAAGATGTGAAAGTATCTGTTTATATGAATTGTCATATGGTATGAATTGGGTAAACCATCAAGGATGGTTACATCACTGAGTTCGCAAAACTCATCAAAATTGCAACGTTGATTTTTCAAGTTTAGAGGAGATATCCAGTTAGGCTAATTGGAGTATTGTCACTGAAATCAGATATGGACTAAGGGTCGGGATCCGTTTGCACCTGTATATTTTTTCAGTGATTTTCGTTTTGAATTATATTTCCGCAAATATTGTGTAATGTATGTGTGTAATTTTAAAGTATAATATCAATTGTGGCGACTAATGTTTGTAAATGAAATGGACCTAAGTAATTATTGGGATTTCGATGATATGTATAATGAGAGATGAAACTCTTGTGATTGAAAAAATTTATGAATAAAGTGAGCCCAATTTGATTATTGATTTTCGCATACGCGTGTGATATGCTTTAAAAAAAACACTTATACTGAGTTTTGAGTGTTTGATTGTTCTAATTTGCCACCTTTACGGGGTTACGTACTCAGACATCACTCAGGATGTCGGGTACGTAACTTACGAGAGTGAGGTGCTACATTTTGGTATGCTTTCACCATAAGTTTGGGTTGATCTTGCATGATTGGAGACTTGGTTTAATATGAAATTTTGTATTCAATTGGAAATCTAATAGGTAAGTAACAATCTGAGCTTTAAGGCATGTTAAATGGTATGAGAATGATACTCGAATTGAACTGAAATGCATGTGATATTGGTGAAGAAGAATTGTTGGAATATGTTAGCTGTAGTATTTTCTCTGAACATCCTTTGTTCTTTTTATTATAACTTCTTCTCCTGACATCCAAATGACATGAGACTTGAACCAATCGACTCATAATACATTGTTCTTCATCTCTACCAAAATTTATTAACATCTAAATGCATTAAAAAAGATTGAGTGATAAATTTAGGATGAAAATGGTGAGTGTGCTGGAATATTGTTAACTGGAATGATTTCACTAATCATGCTTCAGTATTTTGGCTATATTTTGATCTGTAGATTTCCAAATGAGATTATTGTTGTTTTGAATTGAACTAGGGACATTTGGCTACAATTTTTAAGTAGAAATTGAATTTTGAATTCTGTCCTTAAGGATCTTGAAATTTAGCTTGAAATTGAGCCTTGGCTTAGGCTATACCACTACCCGAGATAGAAGTCATGTCTTGCTGTCATCAAATAAACTGTATTGATGTAGGCCGAATCAGACAAAGTTATCTTCATAAAAGTTGTAGCTTATTCTCTTAGTTTTCAATTGGTATAAATTTTATAATTTTTGGATACTGAAATTGATAGATATGAGTTGTACAACTTTGAGTGCATGATTATGCACTAGCCAAAATTTCAAATGTACTCAGTCTGTAGTATATTGAGTATTAGTTCTGGAATACTGAATCAAATTATATGATCTTGGTATCATTAGAATCTTAAGACATGGGAGAACAATTTTCTAAAAGGAAGTGCTATCAAATAACTTCATTTTATTGATGAGAATAATTATGCAAAGTGGACCCGAAAGTATGTTTTTAGACAAATTTGGATTGATCAATCGAGTATTGATATATGAAGGAATATTGTGACAAGAATAATGATAAGGAACCCGGGATTGTCATGAACATGCATTGTACATATTCTGTATACATATATGTGCATAAATAAGTACGTGTATCATTGTGCAAAATAGTGATATGTGTATGTATTGAATGATATAGAGGAGCACATTGAACGCCACCATCTAGACATTGTTGGGACTTCAAGACAATAGCTGTCTGGAGCGTACTGTTAGTAACCTAGACGGTCTCACTTAATATTTGTCTATTCTATATTATGTTCTGAATGTGGATTGTCGTACTGATTTCGGACATAAAGGTTTGAAGATTCTGAGTTATGAATGTGATATTGAAGTGCTCCTTGAATGTGAAATTTGGTGAAATTATGTCTGAATGTGGATTGTTTGTATTGATTCCGGACATGAAGGTCCGAAGATTCTGACTTATAAATGTGATATTGAAGTGTTCCTTGAATGTGGATTTGGTGAAATAAATGTTTCTCAACATATTTGTTGAATGTCGAACTAAGGTCCGATGATAAATAAAAATGAGACTGTAAATGTGTTTGAATGAGACTGCAAATGGGCATGTTTGAAACAATGAATGATTGAATATGAATGTGATGCATTTCATACACAAATGCATGATCAGATAATGATAGTTGTGACATGAGTAGCCACCGAATATGAACTTAAAGCTCCAGAATGTGGTATAGAGCCAAAGGCTCAATATGTACAACGAGCCCTGTATCCACAACTGATAAGGGACATTATCAATGAGTCCGAAATCCACAATAGACACGGGACAGTTTAGGCACTCAGTTACAATAATGTAATTATTGAAAGTGGGTCACACGAATATTGCATATACACTTATTGAGTGTGTTTGACTGATTGAATTATAATGTGGCCATGTATTTGTATGAAAATGGGCATGTAAAGTAAATGATATGTGGTGCAATTTAGTAAATGAAAAGATGTGAAATTATCTACTTCTATGATTTGTTATGTGGTATGAATTGGGTAAACCATCGAGGATGGTTACATCACTGAGTTCGCAAAATTCATCAAAAATTACAACGTGACTTTTCAGGTTCAGAGGAGTTATCCAATTAGACCAATAAGAGTTAAGCCACTGCAAATAAGCATAAGTTAAGGGTCGAGATCAGTTGTTATCTGCATATGTCTTCAATTAAATTGTATTAAGCATTGTATTATGCAACTGTTGTATTATGTACACATGAATTTTGTAATGTAATGACTTTTCCGATTGAATATGTTTGTATTGAAATGGGCCTAAATGAAATATGAGTTGCTTAAGATATGTCTGATGCATGAAAAGTTAGTAATGTGTTATTTGGATAGTCTTAACTTTACTATTCCCGTAAAGTATATTCCCGAATATTGTTGTTATGTTCGGGAATATTCCCTATGAGAGTGGTGTGTTACATTATATCCACTTAAGGTAGTAGTATAACCCATAACGAGGCATCACTTGGTAAGAGGTTTAAGCGAATGACAAGGAAATCATTAAGAATATATGTACAAAAGAAAGCGTTGACAAGAAGAAGTTAATTTGTATTGCTTACCATCCAATTGTAAACATTTTTTGTTTTTTAGCAAGTAATACAATTGTAATTAATTATGTTATTGTATGTTAGACTTGTTTTGATGTTCCATTTTTATATGTTTATTTTAGATTTATGGATTGTGATACAATTACAAGTTTATTTTAATATTTCTAAAATATATTTTTCATACATAAATAAAATTTTTTAAGGTTTATAAGTATGATGCAATATAAGATGGCTTTAACAATCCTTGTACAACGGCTTCCAAAAGGGAATTTCCACATATTCACTAAATTAATTTTTATTTTTGCATAAATTTAAACTCTTAAAATAAATATAAGTTTTGTTTTCTTTAATAGACAACTTGTATATGTACATAAGGTAGGCAAAGCTTGTTTTCCACTATCAGACACATAAGACAAGCATATAAAGATGGCAACAATTAATCATGTTAATAGTCCCAACATTGTCAAACTATTGACACGCTTCTTTTTAATAATGTGAGAATTAGCTAGTTCTAATACAACATTTTTAGTTTTTAGCTACGATTTTCTCTATCACGTTATTTTAATCAACAATCTTGCATTCCAAACTAGAAATTTGTTGCTGTCATAATATTCATCTTTTCTTTATCTTCTAATTATGCTTTCAAACTCTCAATTTTGTAAGCGAGCTTAAAAGCAACATCTTAGACATTCACATTTTCTTCCGTATGCACCCATTCAAAATAAGAACAATCGTTTTTCTTTCATATCGGACACTTGTAAAACCTTCTTCCAGGGTTGTTGGCTTTGTGAAAAGTATTAATTATAGCATTCAAATCATGATAACACATGCTTTACTCTTTAAGGATGTTGGAACCGAATAAAGAAAATATTGATGGCGAAGAAGAAAAATAATGTAGAGAGAATTTTCTTCTATATAATTGTAACAAAGTACACAAACTCACAATGTTTTTCTCTCACACAAACTCTCTATTTTTTCTCTCACACACTGCACTACATCAATATAAAAGCTATTCACGTTGCTGGTGAATACACTCACAACACACACACTCTTCTACTTTTTTTAAAGTTACAGCACACGTATATATATATAAAAGCAACGATGGGTGGTTGGCTTCCTTAGCCAAGTTGTTCTCTTGTTGTGAGTAATTATTGACTATTAAAGACAGCAAAGGTGGCGCCGAAATCAACACCAATTTTGGCTTCTTCAATTGACTGCTTCAGCCACCAACTTTTACTTCAACCTTTAAGTCATTTTCAAAATCTAATTTAAGATATTTCAACAAAAGACACTATTGATTGCCTATTATAACTCATATTAGTGGCTATTACTCATATCTTCTTTCGAACTTGTAATTAAAAATATAAATGTAGTCCCAGCCAATCTTGGTTTGTGGCAGCTTGCTAAAACAGTTAACAAGGATGAGGATTAATTGTTAAGCGTGCAAGGGGTATTTCAATTAAATGGGACTCATGCTACTAATTTAAACTTGTTTGGTATAATTTTTATATTTTGTTGGTAAATTTTAAAGTTGATACTACGATTAATAGAATACATATAATTCGTAACATTTTAACAACTTAAAATAGTCTTTAAAATTTCCTTGATAATATTAAACTACTATAAAAGAAAGTAAATCTTTATTGGTTAAATAATGTAACTTACTACAAAAAAATTAATATATACAAGGTTAGGATTAAGAAATCATAGATTTCAAATCTGCAGTTTACACATTTGAGGTTATTACATGATACATATAATTTACTATTGTTTCTAAGATCCTAATTAAGTCGTGGTATACATAGGATAAGTTTTAAGTAGTAAAACAAGACATTGTAAAAGCGACAACAAGAGAGTTTAGTTAATATGAAATGTTTTCTGTTCAAAATGAAAAGATCCTTAATTAGAACTTTACTTCTTCACATAAATGGCCAGATACCCTCTTAAAAAACAAAAATTTTAGAATAAATAGAATCTATATATTTCAAATCAACTCCACATAAACTATTTAGGCACAAATTATATATAGTGCCATTTTAATATTGTAAATAACAGCAATACCGATAACTGTTGCAATTCCAACAGAAAACAGCAATTGTGATCACAAAAATTTGATGCCTTCACAGAACATATCCCAAAATCATGCAACTAATCATCTTTAGAAGAATCAAATCCTTTAACTGCTACTTAGAAAACCTCTCATACTTGTAAGGGGTAGCTAGATTGACCATGAAGTGATGAAAAATGAACTATATAAATGTAGATGGTATTAAGACCTAAATGTTAGGGTAAAAAGTTTAGGTATAAGGACACTAGGACCATGCACGCAGAAATGCGTGCATATGCATATTTGCTGTTCATGGATTGTTATACTTGCATGAGTATGGTATAGATCATAAAATCAAGAGTTTGAAGCTCACAGAGTACGTGAAATACCGTGTCTTTGAAACTATATGCTATCTACGCTATGCCTCCATATTTACGTGAATCAAACAGAACTTCGTATCCAGATAATAGTGGATACTATTTTCGACTATTTGCAGGTAGCATCGTCCTTGTATGAGGGCCATATCTTTCTTTCTTTTCTTTTTTTTTTTTTTGCCAGGGAAAGATTTTGATCCCACAAAGTAGAGACCCCATATAGTTGCATCATACCCTAAAAATATTGCAAGATAAAAAGGGCCCCGTTAATCAGTGTAAGATTTCGTAACTGTGGTAATAAGATTAACATACGGTGCATATACAACACGTAGTGTCTCTGGGAAGATTGCATGCCAAAAATTGCTGATATCGGCTAAGTATTTGCTATGTTATGGACTTCATCAGTTACCTGTCATCATTCAGTCGCTTGGTTCTTTACTACATTTTCTTGGGGGTTTGTCGAGGGTATCGCTGGGGTGTGGCCAATGAACAAAGCAACATGTCCCATAAGCTTGTCCTTCCTAGAGAAAGTAGTACCACAAGAGCACTGCCACTTGAGATCTCCACAGTGTTTCTCATGAGTCCTTAGATCAGACAACACTGAGAATTGCTTCTTATTGCAACGCTTGCACACATACATTTTAGGGCAGTGGCTTCTCTTGTAATGATTCTTCACACATATCATGGACTTCAATGGCTGGAACTTGGCATGTTTCTTATTCCACCTGCATCCCTCATGTGGGCATGAGTATTTTTTTGGCAACTTCATTGAAGAATCATTCTCTCCCATCGCATCTCCTTTGCTATTCTTCATAGGCTTGGTTAAGGCGGCGCTAGTTTTATACTCATCACCGTGAGCTCTCATGTGCATCCTCAAATTTGCGTCACGCTTGAATCCTTTCCCACAAACTTGGCAATAATGTGTGTATTTAGCTAGTATATCCTCTGCATCAAGTTCAATTATATCGCAATTCTCTGGCCTTTTCTCTTGTAACCCTTCAACAATATGGTCGTTTCCTTGAGAAGAAAGTCCCCTCGGAACCCTATTAATATGACTGCTCATGGCATGGGCACCACTATTGTTGTTCCAAGTATTATAGTTCTCACCATACAAAGTTTCATGAGAAACAAAAAAGCTTTGCTCTTTATTTTGACCGATGTTACCTGCTGCTCGATTTGCAGAAATAGTCTGCTCTAATAACCCTGGATCTTGGATCTTGCCACCAGACTGGTGCAATTCGTCCGTAGTATTATTATTGCCTGAATTGGTATCAATAGCCATCTGTTGACAAGTGAGCAAAATTGAAGAAGCAGTGATTACTATTTCCTTGATCATAGATTCCAAGCTACCTAAAGCTATAGTCGACGTTGACTCGTGCTGCGTCCGATCTGGCGAGATAAGGATGGTAACTAGAGACTGCGCCTGATGAACTTTGTCTTTGAGAATTGAAAGACCGTAAAGGAGAGAGTTTGAGTGAGTTTCTAATGAAGAACTTGACCCCAGTGAAGAAACAATTTCTTCAGGGACAGAATACATTTGCAAGCCCTGTGAAAAGGTACTAGGAAAACATGAAGTGGACCCGGAAATCATTTTCAAGGATCTTGCTTCAATTTTCTCACCTATGCGATCACACTGATATCTCAAGTCTCACTTTCCCTAGAATGGGGATTTGCGGATCATCTGTTTCGTATAAAACACTATTATCCGCGTCTCTTTAAAGAGTATGTGGGGAAGAACATGAAGCATTTGTCCTCATTGGCAGTTCTTAAAAAAATTATAAGATTTCAGCAGTCGAGAGAAAGAAGTGAAAGTCAACTGGGAAGCTTGGTTTCATCCCACTAATTAGGACCTTCCTCAGTTGGAGACAGTCCTGAGAAGAGAGTTGAGTTGAACTTTGCATGTTTATCTTCTTGTTGTACAAAACATTTAATATTTTTTATCTTTAATTTTAATGTCTAAGAAACTTTTTTAAATAAAAATGTGTCTAAAAAGAACTTAGTTCTCTGATTAAGAAGTTAAATAACTTCTCCTTATCCTTAGTTGATGTACCTTACAAAACTAATTGATGTAGCTGTGCTTCTTTTCTACTATGGACAATTATAGTTTATTATTGACCATTTCTTATAGTCTAGTCATGCCATAAGAGGTAAACTTTGGCTTTTGACATTATTGTAAAGAACTAAATTAAGGATTTTCAACCAATCTGTTAGTGTTGGTTATCAATCTCAGTCCAAGTTAACTAATTTCACTTGCGTTTTAAAATTTCAGCTCAAGGAAAGGAAACTAGTCACGGTTCGATAGCCTAGCTAGGAAATTGCTATGTCTCCCAAGTATATGTTACTGGTGAACCAAGGACGGAGGACACGGTTTGAAATTAATACTAGCCGAAGATATCTCTCTCTCACGGAAAACGCTCGCTCATATGTGCAATAATGTATGTGGTTCCTTGTAGCATATTATGAGAACCGTATAGTCACCAATCTGAAGTCACAATCCTTTATTCCATTCTAGGAATGATCTAATCTACTAATCTTGAGAGTCGGAGAAGATTTATCACAAGTTGTTTGGTCTTGTCAATCAGTTTTTATTAGCAGATACGCAGGCGCTTGTAGACTCCATTCAAGTGTGTTAGCCCTCGAATTGGCCATGAAAGCATCTGTCTCTCCCCAATCTCATGACCTATACTATACCAAGGGGAAGGGGGTCGGGGGAAGGTCTACATCAACGGGTGTGAAGAACAAAGTGTTTAATTAGGTAACATCCGAATAGGCCGTCACTAGCAACGTGATCAAGTGATTTACTTGGTTCAGATGGTTTTATGTGGGCAGGCAATATATGTTTATTTATTCCTTTTGAATCCATGTAATTTTCTTAATGCTGAGGTCC
This sequence comes from Erythroxylum acuminatum, assembly GCA_026284645.1. Classification (NCBI taxonomy): domain Eukaryota; kingdom Viridiplantae; phylum Streptophyta; class Magnoliopsida; order Malpighiales; family Erythroxylaceae; genus Erythroxylum; species Erythroxylum acuminatum. Next base: position 7,126,764 of record JANKOD010000008.1, on the reverse strand, counting down.
ACTCAGACCAATGTCACGCGAATAGCTATAGCACATGCCTTATGACGCAGTCCCCTGCAATCAATCTACAAGTATTCATGGGTCAACTTGGGCAGGCTTGGGAATTTGCATTCAAAGTTTGAAGAGATGAGCTTTCATTTCAAACGCATCATCAATTCTGCTCCCGATAGGTAATATAAAAGGTAACAGATACCTGTTACGTCCTTCCTTATTTTATAAGTATTTATTCAATTAATAAAATATGATTTAATACATAAATAGATACTCATAAGCAGAGTAAATATAAGACAACAGAAATACATAATCTGAATCTAATATAAAACAAGAATTAAAAAAGAGACCGTCGCATTTTCTGTTAGATTAAATATTTTTTAAATACGTAAAATTTATGTATATGAAAGAAATAGTATTCATTAAATAATTAATTTATTATTCTATTACGTTTATATAGCTTTTAATTATTTTTGAAATAAATATATTTATTCATTAAACATAAAATTTTAATTATGAATAATATTTTTTTATTAATTTAATAGATAGTAAATTAAATGTATTGTTAAATTATTTTTATTTATAATTTTATACAAATGACTAATTTTTTATTTTGTTTTTATTATATTAATAAATAAAATTATAAAAACTTTATAAATTTATTGATTTATAAAGTACAGTAGGCTCAAAATTAGAACCTCAACTCCCAAGTGAAAAAGAGGCTTAAATCCCACTTCTTACCGATTATGCTTATAATTATGAGGATAACGTTGAAAATAATCCGAAATCCAATCCAGGTGGTAAGGTTTTTACCATGAGATGCAAAAGGCCAAGTGGTTTAGTGGCCAGTGGATAAGATCAGAGTTTTCGTGGGGGTGGCCATGGCTTCACTGTTGAGTTCTTCTTCTTCTTCTTCTTCACTTCACTACTTTAATGTGAAGACAAATGAATCGTCGTTAAGACGTATATTACACAGAAACACTGTTTTGGTGATTGAAGCCCAAAAGAAAGCCAAAAAGACTCGAAAGGTAATTATTTTACAATTGAAATCAAATGGGGTGGATGGTTTTCCTATAATTTTGCAGAGTTTGTTAAGGGATTTTCTTGGTTGGTTGTTTTTTTTTGTGCTAGATAATATTGAAAGAGGATGTAACAGAATTGGGAAAGAAAGGGCAACTGATGGATGTGAAAGCTGGATTTTACAGGAATTTTCTTCTGCCCATGGGCAAGGCCCAGCTTGTCACTCCCACTCTACTCAAGTAATGTCAAAATTGTTGCTTTCAATTTTCCCTGTTGTTATGGTTTCCAAAACTGGAGTTAGAATTGTTTGGTAAAGTAGTTCTCCTCTGTTTGGCATTTTGGTAATTGATAGTAAATGCTAGCAGATATACATGTTATGGTTGATAGTTGCTTCCAGCATCAAACTTGAGCACGTTTGGGTAATTTTCTTGAGAAGCGATGGAAAACCTGGAGAACTTTGAGATGTAAATACCATAGGTGGATATAGATTTTCCTTCTATTTTTTAAATTAATTTGTCAGAGTTTTAGGTGATGTATCTGTTGACACAAAATAAGTGTTGGTGGCATCTGTACATGCATTTCCGAGGATTTTGTGACCATCTATCAGCATTTGGCAAGTCTGAGAAAGTGTGTTTATTGTGTTTTGCCATTAAGAGAGTCAGCTGTTTGTTGGAGGAAAGTAAATGAATGGAGTTCCAATAAGCATTTTCTGTTTATGATTTGTAGCCTTCATAATTGACAGCTGGTTTGCATCTCTTTTAAACTAATTGCAGCTCATTTGTTTTTATGTTGATAATTAACTTCTAAAATCATGTGCTTTTTAGCAGATAAAGTATGAAAAAACATGCTTAAAATTTGTCTTTGTATCTTTTGAGCATTAATGTGCAGATAATCATGGTTTTCTTTTATTTTATTTGTGATTTCTTTCTGCTTTGTTTTATTTCCGGAGATGTTTTCATCAATCCTCTGACTCATAGCATACCTGTTCTTTGTCCAAACAACTATGAACCTTCAGTTGCCTATTGTTTTCTGCAAAAGAAGAAAGTATGATAGTCTATTGCAAAGCCAACTAATTCCTCGTTTCATGTTTAGCAAAAGCCGAAAGTCCATGCTCATGTAACCTTATTTTTGAGATGTGATCTCTAGCACACATTTCGTCTTTATACATTGAAAAGCATGTAACTCTTTCACTCCATGATTATTCTAGTCAAATTTGTAGGATTTATTCTCGAATTGAGTTTTGCTTCCATGGGACTTCAAAATTTCCATTTGCATTTCTACTTTGTTTGAACTCCTTTTGTTTTGACATTGTAATTGTGATTAGCCATATCAGCAGGGTTGTGGGAATGCCACAGTAAATCATTGTACTCCAGGTCCGTCAATAATACAATGAATACTGGATCAATGAGAGATTTGTACTAGTAGAGCAATTGGTCTTGTGCTCTTAGCTTATTCTTAGTAATGAAACTGTTTCTTACCTATGAGTTATCATGGGTGGAATTCCAACAGATATTTGTTCTTCGTTTTTTAGGGAAATGAAGATAGAAGAGGAAAGGATTGAAGCTGAGAAGAAAAGGGTAACTAGATCTCACTATTTAAGACCATCCCTGATTGTTTGTTCAATCTTCCTTTCCTAAGTGCTAGTCTCATTAGAAGTTGAACTACTTATGCAGGTAAAAGAAGAGGCACAACAGCTTGCTCTAATATTTGAAACTGTTGGAGCTTTCAAGGTGAAGCGCAAAGGTGGAAAGGGCAAACAAATATTTGGAACGTGAGTTCAGTTGAACTCAAATTTGAGCTTTTTATTTTATTCAATTTTCACTTTTAAATTTACCCTCTCTGATTTATGCGCCTTTTTGTAGTGTAACTGCACAAGATCTCACTGACATCATCAAGGCACAGCTTCAGAGGTATCATTTACACCTCAAGTACACTTGAGAATCATGCTCTTGCAAGCTATCACACAGGCATTGACAATTCGTAGTTAGCCTTCATTTCCCTTGCTTATCTAGCTTCGCTCTTTGTGTTTTTCATTGTTGTGTAGGGACGTTGACAAGCGAATAGTTTCACTTCCAGAGATCAGGGAAACAGGAGAATATGTTGCCGAACTGAAACTTCATCCAGAAGTTAGTGCTAAGGTGAGGTTGAATGTTTTCGCTAACTGAGGGAGGCACAGTCGCTTATGGAGGAATGCAACGAATGAGATACATATGCTGGAAAAGGTTGTTATTTAGTCCATCAAGCATTTGTATGTGTACTTTTCAGAATGGAATTCCTCCAAATTGCTAGATAGTCAGAGCTAAAGCTTCTCATGATTAGTTCCTTGTAACAACTTTATGCTGTAATTTATTTTCTCTCTTTCAAAGGCTCAAGTTTAAAGTCAAAATGCAAGACGGACACATTTAATGGATTAGATTGTTTGCCATATGTTCCAAAATTGCAAGATGGGCTGACAGTCAACAACATGAGGACGAGAAATTTTAACAGGAAGATGATCTGTTCCCCAATAAAATTGAAAGTTCGCCAAAACGTATGGACAAACATGTTGCTGCCCAGGATCGAACTGGGGACCTTTAGTGTGTAAGACTAACGTGATGACCACTACACCACAGCAACTAGGATGTTCAAGTCTCAACACTCATATGTGTTTATAAATGAGCTATTATTGCACAATGACAGTCGGAAAAGTGGCTTGTAGTTCTATACAGTATAAGTAGGTAGTGACATGAAAAGCCTAATCATAGGATAGCGTTATAGCTCCAACAATCTCCAAATCCATATGTTTGATCTTCTGAGACTTGTCAGTTCATACTTCATGCTAACGTCAGCCTCGGCCGAAGTTATACAATCGCTACTCCATTTCTTGGAGGCATACTCCAGGTACTCCACAGTTTAACTTAGAACCTCATAAAAGGAGCTAGCAAGTAGACATTACACATGAGGATTATTGGTGACATACGCTTCGGTGTCTTCACGAAAAGGAAAACGAAAAGAAAAAAATTACTAGCTCCTCTTTTTGGAATATTTGTCATATCTTATCATTAAGCACACAAATGGAACTTCTTTTCCATATCACATTCGAGCAATAGAAAGACCAAGCTGGAAGTTCCTTTCCTTGTATCCATACGACGCATAGCATAGGCCAAATAGCACCACATGTAAAGCATCTTTTGTTATTCTGCCACTGGTTACGATTATGCATCCATGAGGATGGCAAATGTTGCAGGTAGGGTCTTTCTTTAGAATCTTTTTCTCTTTTATCAAATTATATTTATTCCCACAATGCATTGATTTGTCAACAATTCTTTTCGAATATAAATCCAGTACTTCTTTACTTTGTGAGCCACTCGGTCTAGCCAGGTTTACTCAGCAACACATACACATTTCACAGTTTCTTTTTTCTAATAATTATTATGGCATCAAACTATGGAGATAAATAATTTTAATATGAAACCAAAATGCAAATTTTTGGACCGTATTTATGCTGAATGCTTCACAAGATATGCATACAATACCACCAAAAAAAAGTTGAGAAGGCCTAATCAGGTCAAGATTAGGATGGATTATCATATGTGACCTGACATTGTGCTAAACTTTGTATTTGCATGAAGGCATTGTAGCTTGTATCCAGCCACAATAATAGATAGGAAGAGCAGCCGGCTAATACCAGTTTGGCCCATTTGGCAATGATCGAAGCAGGACTACTTACAGGTATATTGAACATGAGGATTTTGTCTATATCACATCGTAACATAGCAATTAATCATATGTGAAATCTAATGGTGCAAAGTGAAGTCAAGATCCAGGTCATGACATGTTTCTTAATTTATACCGAATTATGCTTTTGAAAATTCCATTTCCTGTGTAATATGAATATCAGATGTATTAATTTAAATATCCAGCTGTGGAGGTGGAGAAGTAAGCCACTTCAAGGTATCAACTCCATATGTTACGTACTTAAAGCGTTTTGGTTTTAGATTACAACTTAGGATAGAGGAAATCGCAAACATCAGACTCTTTCAATGGACCCCTTTTTTTAATGAAAGAATCCCCCTTTTTGTACAAAAACTATTGCTATTTGACAAATGGAGTTAGGATTGCTTTATTCATAATAGAAATTTCATAACAAACGGAAGTAATTAGGAAATTACAAACATTCAATTAAAGAATAACAAAGCCTCAATTTGGAATATTGCCATGATCTTTCTGTGTAGATTAGCAATAATACACGATCTTTCTGCGTTGACTGGCCAAGACCCTTTTATAAAGTAGGCTAAGAAAACATTTAATTGCAACTCTTAGCTCCTACTTTTGTTCACGGAATATGTAATGCTTAACATAGATGAGAAGAGAATACATTGGATAACAGATAAACACCTCACTACATGTGCTGATGTTTATGATGGTATAGCATGTGTATGTCTTTAGAAATCTCACGCGACGTACCCACTTGCCTTCTCTTAATGCCAACATTCAACTCAACGTGCACATAACAAACTCTTAACTTAGAGGTGGGCATCAATGATCTTAAGTTGCGCAACTCTCATTTTCCAATTTTACAATTGAGAAATACATTCAATTTTATCCAAAAGTAAAAAGGAATAATGCTTCCTATCAATATTCTTACGAGGCCCAAAAATTACAAATACAAAAAGAGTTAATTATTCGAATCCAATTGGAACGCGTTTGGTACGAAGGATCGAACAGTCTCAGCATCAGCACATATAGACTACGATAAAGGAACGTGGGTGGCAATACGTACGCTTTGTACATGGACCTTGTAAGTACTCGTGGAGATGCGCAAGTGATATCGTCCCCATATGTGTTGTTCGAAGAGTTAGCTGTATCTTTCTTGGAAACATCAATTGGCAATCCCATGGACCCCAATCAATTTGTCTTAACTAGTACAGTTGAAGTGACTTCCAAAGTAAGGGAAGCTAGTACAGTTGGTTAATTGGGTAGGTATGATGAGAAGGCTAAGAATAACTAGAAGTAAGGTGGACCATTCATTATGATTGAGAGTGTTACAATAATAATCAATATATATGGATATGGAGAGCAAAATAAAGAATGAAAAATATAAGTGGATACATATGGCATATGGGCAGCAACCAACTCAGCTTGCTATCCATTTATGGTTTTTGGGAACAGAAAATATAGCTAAGGAGTTCTCTTTTAGGTTTTTTATTAGCCAAAAACAAGAATGGAAGAACCTAATCCACGACTTCTTGTTGTTGTGGTCGTGATTCCATACCATATGCCGCTTCTCTCTGTCTCTTTTAAGAGTTTCATATCGATCACTGTCCCACTTGCAAAGAATCAAAAATACCAAAGGATGTATTTGAATTATTTTCTTAAAGCTTTATTTCGATATGATCTTGTTACTCACTTTTCGTGAATCGAAGGCAACCATGAACACTATATTCACTTACTCAAATTAAAGTGTTCCACTTCAACTAATAAATGATCAAACAAAGAATTAAAGAATTGGCAATTACCAATACAAATTGATTAGAAAAAGGCTAATTGTAATTCACATTTAACCTTTAATTATCATACTTCTCATATATTTAAATATTCAGTAATGGCAATCCACCAAGGCTGGGGCAGGAAGCACCAGAGCTTGGTTGGTTGATGAGAACTGGTAGTTGGGTGGTTCACGGAGGTGATGATCGTCTTCTGGTGCCGGCAGATTAAGATCCAACGACAAAATATTTCTCGTCTTGATCTCCCCGACAACACCAGACCCAATGTTCACACTTGTATCGGTACTTATAGCAACCTGAGGATTACCTGAATTAGCTTTGTGCCTTCTCATGTGGCCGCCAAGAGCTTGACCGGATGTGAACTCTGAGCCACAGATTGAACACTCGTGAATCTTGCTCTTGCAATTTCCCTGAGAACCCTTGTTCCTGCTAACGTTGTTGGTGTTGGCTATTTGTAGAGAAAGCAGACCATGGCTGCTTTTATTGAACCGATCACAATCATTCCTTGGCGTCACCTCTAAGGTTTTTTTCTCTTCAACAGCGGCCCTTGGTTTTTTGTGACTAGCTCTGTGTCCACCTAACGCTTGGAACGAAGGAAAATTTCGGTTACAGGTTTTGCACTCGAAAACACAGAAACCTGTCTTACTTACAGTTGGTGTTGTGATGTTACGGTGGAATTTCTGGGTACTTAATTTCAGTTCCAATTCTTCAGACCCATTATGGACGTGGCTTGGAACACCACCTTGAGCTAACAGAATCAAACAGTTGGCCATGTCTTCTTCTTCCTCCGTGCTCTCATGATCACCGGAGGTAGTTGTAGCAGAGGAAATTGAGCCATAGTACTCCTCCACAACACCTTCAACGCCAACATCACCACAGCCACTTGATGAGCTAGATTCCACCGTCTTGTACGGTGATGATGATCTTTGACGCTTGGTTCGCTTTCCCTTAACGATCTGAGATAGATGATTAGACCCCATGAACTCTTCCTGAGCTTCCATGTCCAGTTCTCTTCTCTAAAGGACCTTTAAGATAATATATATTTGGAATTGAATGGAAGTAAGGGATATGTAAAAGTGACCTAACAAAGTGAAGCCTAGTAAAGAGCAAAAATAGCAAATAAGTTATAGAAAGAGTAACGAGAGAAGCTAGCACAGGAGTAGTGATAGTGGGGTTTGTTTATATGCAGTAAGAAGGTGGTTGGTGCTGGAAAAAAAATGTTAAAAAATAAAATTATTTCTTTTTTCTTCTTTAGTTCTAACACTTAAAAGCCGACCCCACGAATATGAATAGTGACCAGGAACAGATCTGATCTACTATTCCTTGTCTTGGCCACAACCAAAACTATCATCCTTCTTTCTCTTCCTACCTTGTGACTTTCCAAGTGTAGGTACCAAATTAAATAATTCTATATGTTACTAACTGGGATGGGTTAGATTCTTCTTCTAAACTCATGTATCAAGTCATAGTTGAAAAAACGGAGGCTATGAAGGGATTAGAGTTCTTCATTGGATGCATTGATTATAATTTGCATTGTGTTAGGAAATTTTGACTAGATAATATAAATATTGCTATTGTCCTTATTGGTGGGTTGAAAATAAAATAAAGTATTATGGCTAGGTGTCTTTATCAAATTAAATATAGAAAAGTTTAGAGAGTTTTAAATAGTAATTACATTATTTGCTATTTCAATTTAGTCGTCTTTAATTTCATATTAATCTTAATAAATGTCAAGCATTGTTTCATGAAAAGGACTACATTTTTTCTGATCGTTTGTTTTTTCAAAGAACCAAAAGCCGTCAAATACAGGACAATATATATAGTTTTTAATTTTTGTAACATCCTCTTTCTGTTTTATAACATTTGCGTTTTCTAATGTTAAAAGAAACAAAATTCAGATGTAGTAACCGATATTGAACTGCTGAGAAAGGGAAAAGATAAGAGTTAGGAAATTAGGACAGTTAGATACAAAGGTTGGCATTAGCGTTAGGAGTTTGAGACCACTAGCTTTCTAGTACTGTCCGCCAACCAAAGGTCACGAATATACACAAGCCCACAGAAAAGCAAAAAGGGTTGAGTGGCACGATAAAACCATGCCAACCTCATTTACTCCATGTATTCTTCAAGTAGAGCACCAATGGCCACACTAGGTTTTTGAGTGATTTGGGTAGCTTTTAAGCAACCCATGAGCTCCTTTTCCTCCGTAGGTCATACAGTATATAACTATATATTGTCTCTTTCATGTAAAGCTTGTGGGAATAGGGGTTTAGAGTAAGCACAAATTCCTAAGCCATCAGCTAAAGAAAGGGACCTTTTTGTGTGGCCATAAGCCAAGTCGGGTGGTTTCAGTTACGTAGGTTTAGGTCACTTTACAAGTAAATGACAAGTGCTCCTTGTTCTTTCTTTTCTTTTTTTTTGTTTAACGGAAACAGAAAACAAAAATTATACGACAAGTTTGGAGAGACAGGTCCCCGATAGATCCATTAATAAGATACGATGACATCCGGTAGGTGTAGTGGCAAAATCGGTGACTCCAATGTCAGAATGGACAGCTTGGGTAGCTAGTCAGTTAACGCATTTGTTGCTCTCTCGGTAGACGTGTCAATAAACAACAGACCAATTCCAGGATACCCATAACTATAGGGTGGAGAGTCTGAGAGCGGTGGTCCGGCGAAGAGAGGATCGTATGCACTACGGACGAATCTACTTCCAGCTCTATCCTGCGGAAGCCCAGACGCCAGGCTAGCGAGAGGCCAATGAAGACGCCCCAGAGTTCTGCTAATAACGTAGCGCACCATCCGAGATTCTGGGTGAAACCTCCAAGCTAGTTGCCGTCGCTATCCCAAATGAGGCCCCTTGTTGTAGCCGAGCATTGGGCGTGATTACAGGCATCATCTGTATTTAATTTAACTCACCTGGTTGCAGTTTGCTCCAACCAATGAGCTACTCCTCGGATGTTAGCGCTGGCCCGGTGTTGCCACTCAGTAGATTGAGGTATCCAACCTGCAAAAGACAAAATGTAAAAAACGGGTGAGGAAGGCCAAGCAAATCGATGATCAAAAAGAGAATTGTTAAAGTATTCTAATTTGTAGTATTCCTTACCTAGAGGGTTAAAAATTTTGGTCACGATAACATCAACTGGTTTGCAACTCGAACTCTTCCGTGTCAACTAGTTATATGACCATGTGTACACTTATCTTGTACTAAACGATCAAGAATGTATCTAATTTTGGTTGCTAGTTAAGAAGAATTATGTTTACATAATATATATTTATGATGCGCAAGTAGAACTACAATCAAACTGCAGTTAAAAATTTAAAATGGTTCCATATAATTATATACCTAATTAATATAAACCAACTCCAGCTTAACAAAAGCTTTAATTAACATTTAAGAAGGTACTTTATTTTATATGCAGATTAAAAGAAATATCATCTTAAATTTTATAGAAGTCAATTCTGAATCTAACAAAAGAAAATCAGTTTCAATAACAATGAACTACTAATAATAGACGGTCTATCAAGAAAGCACGTCAAAGGAAAAATCAAATATGTCAAGCATAACATAACCGGGCACCAGCAAAAAATTGTTCTTAGTGGTAGCTAGGTTATTTAACTAAAGAAACTTGCTTGTTCTTCTACAAATATGAAATTAACTTTCCTTGGTTTCTAAGCAGTTCCCTCTACTGGGGAGATTTAGTCTATGTCGTCATTTGGAAAAAGTTATACGTCAATGGCAATTACTTACTTAATTTATGAAATTATAGGTTAATCTCTATACTTGAGCCAAATTCATTGCATGTATATATAGTTAAGTGACAAGTTCACTTAACATGGTCAGGGTATCTCTTCCATCTAATAGTAAATGGCACATTAAAATAGTTCATAATCACTATTCGAACCGTTCATGTACCGTTGACCTCCCCTTTCTTTCACAATTATAGTAGTTAACCTTTTCTTTAATTTCCTGGGATTACGTCGGAAGGCAAGTTTATTTATTAATCTCAGTCTAAATTTTATATTGGCATGGGGTTAAAAACTTCAGAAGAACGTTAGGTACAATGGATGCTACTTGAGGGTTTAGTATACAATTAGTCGTAAGAAAAATCCAATAAGAGGAATAGGATTGTAGGAGTGAAAGAAGGACAGTCGATCGGTCTTATGTTGACAAGGATTTTGAGAATTTCAAATTAGGATGGTTGGATCTTAACTAATTAATGTGTTTGCAGGGTAACATGGAAAGAGTACGTGTTATATAAATAAGCTGTTTGTTAAGTGACCGTTTCACCACAATAGCTTAAGCTGTTGTATGAGGCTAATTTAATTGGTTATATAAATTTACTAACACACCTCCTCAAGTGAAAGCCCTTTGGGCTTAAAACTTGCACATGCGCACTCTACTTTGTGCTGAATAATAGGTGGGTGGTAGGATTTGAACTCATGACCATTTGGTCACAAAGGCTCTGATACTATGTTAAGTGATTGTTTCACCACAATAGCTTAAGCTGTTGTATAAGGCCAGCTTAATTAGTTATATATATTCACTAACACTGTTTAGTGTTATTGAGGTCGGCCTTAAAGAAACAAAAAAGAAAATTCTTGATTATGCAACTACAAATAAATTAATGTTATGATTTAGCATAATATGCGCTCAAAATCAATCCATATAACAATTTAATTAAGCATAGATTTTCTTGAACTGCAAGTCAACAAAATTATTGGACTTAGACTTGGTCACGTTACCCCATAAGAATATTTTTTCACATATGATATGATATGTATTAGTTAGTTCAATGAGTAATAGACAGATAAAGTGTACTTGTCATTGCTTTCTTGTATCCGTTACAGAAAATAGAAGCAATCCGGGACTCGATTTTTGCTTCATAACCAAAGGAAGGGGACGAATGCAAGCTAAAACAACCATTTATATTTATTAATTAAGTTTTAGTAATTGTCCTAATTCAAATTTTATTTATCCCCAATTTATGATATTTTATATCAAACCTACCATTTATCATTTTTCGTTGCAAAAAGTTTTCTCTCGACTCATTAAATTAAGTTATGATTAATATTTAAATTAGGTTTTAAACTTGATTTTGTTTCCTACTTATATGTTTAATAAATTGTATCTCAAAATTCATGTTTAGACTAAATTAGAATAAATCTAGCTTATCAAAAAGGTTATTAAAATTGTCCAAAGGAGTATAAAAGCTTTTTTTATTAGTTTAAATCAATATTTATTCTTATGGATTAATTTCGATAACGGATGAAATTATAAATGATTTAATTAAATTTTAAATTGAAATGTCTAGTTGATTAAAAATAAAAATAAAATAATTTGATTTAATTTTAAAATAAAATTGAAGGACTGATTTACGTATTATTCTATTAAATTGTTGATTTATACTAAATGACTAGATTAAGTTCGAATTTAAAATTCAAAACATTGAGGGTGCGTTTACTTTCAGAAAACAATTTTTTGTTTTCTATCTTGATTTTTTGCATATATTTTTAATTTTCATTTTCAGTGGAAAATTGTCGAAAACATGTTT
>JANKOD010000008.1:7071160-7084279 GCA_026284645.1 Erythroxylum acuminatum | reverse complement strand
CCTAAATTCATACCGAAAATTGCAGCTATTGAAAAAGCTCTTGACATCAATGAGTTATCTGTAGATAAGGTGATTGGAATTCTCACAAACTTTGAGATGAATCTGTTGAGAGATGAGCGTGAGAAGAATAAAGGATTAGCATTTCAAGCTGAAGTTGCTAAACATGTGCATGATTCAAGAGATGATTTAGATGAAAATGAAGATCTGGTGGTGCTAAGAAAATTTTTTAACAAGTGGTTGAAGAAGGTGAAAAAAAGATAGACTTGAGTTCAGGCAGAATGGTGGGAATTCATCTAAGAATAACTTCAAATAGTAAGTAAAGGCTCAAAAAGGTGAAAAAGGCAAAGAAGATATAATGTCATAAGTGTAAAGGTTTCAGGAATATCCAAACGGAGTGTGCTAACACTCCTAAAAGGAGACAAGAGAAGTCTTGCACTAGCACTTAGAGTGAAAATGAATATGAAAGTGAGTATGGAAACAAAGAAGAAATTTTGGATTATCAGACTGCTTTGGATGCTTTATATAAAGAAAGTCTAGTTGCTTGCTTAGTAGCAACCAGTGAAGAAATTGACGATGAAGTTACAAATATTTTAGTATTAAACTCTAATTCAGATAGTGACAACAATGAAAGTGACTCAGAATTCAAAAAGGAAGATATCTGCAAGACCTATGAACTAATTTATAGTAAACAAGTGAAGACATGTAAACAAAATGAGAAGTTAAAGGAGGAGAATTCTACCGTGAAAGATATTATTCAAGATTTGGAGATGAAGTTATTGTCAACAAAAAATGAACTTGATGAAACTAAGCTAAAGTTGATCAATACAAAAAAAGGAATAAAAATGTTGAATGGTGGCACCGACAAGCAGACGAATTGCTAAAAATTGGCAAAAACAAAGGGAATTTTCAAGGTGTTGGATACAAAGGTGAATGTTCTCAAGTGAATAATGATCAAAATGGTGAAGTTAGAATTGTCAAAGAAGTAAGATCACGTAAGCAAGGAGAAATTTAAAAAAGAAGCAGAAAGTTCATGCCTACATGTCACTTTTATAGTGTAAAAGGTCACATAAGGCCAAATTGCTACAAACTGCTACAAATGTTATTTCATAATGCTCAAAACAGAAAATCCAGTCATTCTTGGAAGAACTTTCAGCAACAGAGGTTATCAAAGCATATTTGGGTTATAAAGAACCAACCCAAGCATTAGTGGCTCTTAAATCAATGCATGGTGCTTCTCACAATGAATGGTACCTTGACAGCAGGTATTCAAGTCATATGACAGGTGAAAGAATCTATTTGATGAATTATCAAAGTTGTATAGATAGTCATGTTACATTCGGTAATAGGAAGAAATAAACTGTGATTGGTAGAGGAACTCTTTGTGTAAATGGATTGCCTCATTTCAAAAATGTGCTTCATGTTAATGGTTTAAAAGCTAAATTGGTGAGTATCAATCAACTTTGTGATGATGAGTTGTTAGTCAAGTTCACCAGTGATAAATGCAAGGTTTTGAATCAATAAGGATATTGTATAGTAACTGGAAGAAGGTCGGTAGATAATTGCTACATATTGGAAGATTATGGGTTGCTCAAGATGTTTTAACTGTCATGTGTGATAATAAAAGCGCCATATATATCTCCATAAACCTAGCTTAGCATTCAATAACCAAACATATTGATTTGAAGCATCATTTTATTTGAGAGCTTGTAGAAACTAAAGTTGCAGCTCTTTCCTATGTATCAATTAAGAAGTAACTAGCTGATGTTTTTACGAAACCTCTCGACTCCATCAGGTTTGAACTTCTTCATGGGGCACTAGGACTTTGTGCTTTACAACTTTGAAACTTATTAAAGTAAGTGTAAAAAAATAATTTAAAAAAGAAAAAAAGGCAAGGGCCCTAATTTTTTCTCTATTGCAGCCTTTGTCCTCTACTAGTTTGGCTTGTCGTTCTGATCATCATCGATCGTCTTTACACCTCAGCTTCCTCCGGCTACTTTTGGCATTGATTTATCCCAAGGGGGAGATTGCTTATAGCTTTTTCAGCTGGCATTTATCATAATCGTTTATTTCAAGGGAGTTTCCATTTCTCTTGTTCAGGTGGAAATTTTGATGTAACAAATAATGTCAAAAAGGAAGAGATTGTTAAGATATTTTATTTTTGGCATTATTTGTATTTTGATATATTTGGTATATCTTTTGTAATAAAGAAGTTAAGTTGGTATAGGATTTTACTTCTTGGAATATGTAGGATTTGGAAGTTAAGATCTTTGTGGAAGGAAGAAATCCTATATGATATCAAATTCTAAAGAAGGACGGATTTGTTGGAGATAAATGAGCAATTTATCTAACATTTTTGCAACTACATTTTTTGTATGCTTTCGTGATTAATTACATGTTCCTACGATAATTTTTGTGGTTGCTATACGTGAGTTTCTTCGGTGATCGATTAAAAGGTTCGCAACAAATTTTTGTTGGACAAGTTCTCAAGATTAGGGTTTAATGCAGCTGTATACATAGAAGAGTGTTCTTTAACTCAAGTGTTTTTTGTTTATATTATTCTTAATTTAATCACTTGAGATTTATTTTTATCTTTGTTTTTGTTCGTTGTTTCAAAATTTTATATTGAGATTAGCATGTGATGGTCACACTATTAGGTATAAGATAACTTTCAAATGTGTGAATACGAGTGAATCGCATCAAGGAGTGAATGTCTGAATGATGTTGGCTCTGTAATAACTTTGTGTAAGTCTATTGTATTACAGTAAAAGTTGTTTAATCTAGATGAGGACTTCATAAATATAGGTCAAGTGTGTTGAACTGCATTAACAAATTTCTTATATTAATTTATTTGCATTAAATTTTTCTACTTTTAATTATATTTTGAAAAATCGCAGTAGCAACAATCGGCTTCACTTTGAAGCAATCGGTACATAACAGAATTTTTGTAGAAATTCAACCTCGGGTTTTTAATATATACGTCTCGATGTTCTCTGCCGTGGCACAATTGCTTTTCCTTATTCGTGTGGCCTCGTTCTCAATAATATAACGCTGCACATGCATTTAGCAAATATGTGTAAACCTTTGAGAATGATTCCTAGTTCTTTATAATGTGATAGTATACACTTTTGAATCTCCAAGTCATGGCTGCTTCTAATTTCCATATTCGAAACTCAAGGTAATTTTATCATGTTGAATAGTAATGCGATGCAATAAAACGAAAACCAAAAAAACCGGGCTTCAGATCACTTGTGCCTTTTACCCTGTGCCCCTTAATTGGATGGTTAGAATGCTTTGTGGCATATAATGCACAGGGCAGAGGGCACAGGTGATCTGCTCCCAACAAATCGAAGGGCTCCGGAATCATCTTCACGGCTCGATTATCAAAAAACACATTCCAACTGTCGGTCAAAGGAACAAGAAAGAGATCTTACATGTAATGGTTTTTTTATCAACACTTTATCATCTTAGCCAATAAGCTTTTATTTCTTTCATTTCCCACCACCTAATAAGAAGAACAACGCAGACTGACAGTCCTAACAGCACTGTAGAACCTGATGAAAACCTCATTTCACATACATGACTAATCACATTTCACAAAACAACAACCCAGAAATGAGCCGAACCCAAGACTGTCGTAGAGAAGAAATAAAACCACGTGATGCAGATCAGACAAAACCAGGCCACCGCCTATCTGCCATCACTATCTAAACATTAACCCATTACGTGGTTCTTATCTTTGACGTACACGTGTCACTCTCTCAGCATTTTGGAGGTGAACCCTTAGCTGTAAAACCAGCTAACCGGAAACCGGCATTGGCAGGTTATCCATGCACTTGGAGCTTCTTTATATTAGTATATATAGCGTTTCCATCAGTCACTTGATTGTTCGTTCAGAGTTTCCATACAATATTCTTCAGGGGACTCCATCAATTACAGGATCAGTAGTTATTACACTAGTGACAACTCATAGCCTTATTACAAGACTAGTTGGATCACCATGCCGCCGAGGATCCTTATCGTGGAACGAATAGTGGTCGGACGGGTGCAAGACGATGTCACCCATCCAAATGCACTCAAAGCCGCGTTGGCTGAGTTCATTAGTGTACTGATCTTTGTTTTTGCCGGGCAAGGGTGGACCATGTCTTTTAACAAACTTACCGACAACGGGAAGAACACACCCGCCGGAATTATTGCCGCCTCTTTGGCACATGGGTTTGGTCTCTTTGTTGGTGTTGCTGTCTCTGCCAACATCTCCGGCGGTCACGTCAACCCCGCCGTCACTTTCGGCGCCTTCCTTGGCGGCCATATTTCTCTTCTACGTGGCATTCTTTATTGGGTCGCTCAGCTTCTCGGTTCCACTGTTGCTTGCTTGCTCCTTAA
Source organism: Erythroxylum acuminatum (assembly GCA_026284645.1). Classification (NCBI taxonomy): domain Eukaryota; kingdom Viridiplantae; phylum Streptophyta; class Magnoliopsida; order Malpighiales; family Erythroxylaceae; genus Erythroxylum; species Erythroxylum acuminatum. The sequence goes on along the minus strand of JANKOD010000008.1, from coordinate 7,079,899 downwards.
ATTTTGCACTCATGGCATGGTATAGTGACGAACATCATAAATTTGGGTTTGTCTTACATTCTTAATCTATACTTCCATAGTCTAGGGAGTGAGGAGTAAATACTAGATATACCAACACTTCTAATATTATAAGTTGGACTAATACCTTAATTCCTACCTTTCCTCTTGAAATATGATAAAATATTGAATGATAATATAAGGTGGACTAGCGCGTAACGACTTTGTTTTTGAGTAGGAGAATTGCAAGTCATTTAGTAAAATCAAGTTACTCTTAAGATTTACTACTAAAATTCTTCCAATCAATTTTTACTAAAATGAAACCCTGAAACTTGTGCAGACAACATCGGCTTTTTCCTTGTCGTCAGGGGTGAGCGTGTGGAATGCATTTGTGTTCGAGATTGTGATGACATTCGGCCTAGTGTACACTGTATATGCAACGGCCCTCGATCCCAAAAAGGGAAACCTGGGGATCATTGCACCGTTAGCCATTGGTTTGACAGTGGGAGCTAACGTTTTTGCTGGTGGAGCATTCGAGGGAGCGTCCATGAACCCGTCGGTGTCGTTTGGGCCGGCATTGGTGAGCTGGGATTGGACTAACCATTGGGTATATTGGGCTGGTCCTCTGATCGGAGGAGGCATTGCTGCGATTGTATACAGTTTGTTCTTCATTGACCAAAACACTCATGAGCCGCTGCCAAGCGTAGAGTTTTGAGGATATCAGAGATGTTTTAGCTACTATGGATCTAATTTGTTAAAGCTTTCTGCTCTTTTCGTTTCGGATTCTATATAAAATAAGATGTTTTAATTGCACCATACATTGTATGTGTGACTTGATCAAGCCTACTGTGGCAAATTGTGGTGACCCTTTGCTAATTCCCGCCATTGTAGAGTTGGCATGATCACATTCTGCAGACAGTTAGGTTTTATGTTATGTTAATCAATGCACTCAAATTCAATTTATTTTTCGCTTATTTTACTTTCGGTTTGTGCCAACTCCTCTACACTTTCATCTCCTCGTTTATTTTATCAGCTAGATATATAGCCCAGGTAGCTACGCGTACTTCAACTAGAATACATGAATAAGCTGATCATGCAGTAAGCCATGAGTAATTTTCTTATACTACACTCTTTCTGCCAAGCCAGGCCATTCAAAGAGCACAAATTAAATGTCCATCAATTTAGTTATCATATGGTCGTTGGGTCTAAACACTCACATTCCATTTACTTTCTTAGACGTCCTTGGCTCATAAACTTACTTCTCTGCCAATCATACCCACATCGTCCTTGCTGTTCTCGACGTTTTACTTACTTTTGGCTGAGTGGTGGAGGACTCTTCTCCCCTCCTTTTTCCATGAACATCTATAGTTTCAACTCAAGCTTGATTGAAATTAAATTATTACCAATTTGAGCTCTTTTCAAGCTATGAAAAGCATGATAACTAAATTCTCGACTCTGAATTCTGAGAACAGTTAAATGCTTGCTGCAACCGTGAAATATATTCCAGTACTTCTCTGTTTTGGGTAAATTCTGGAGTCAGGTTATGTATTTTAGTCAAACCTAACTAGCTATAGAAAAGAAGATCTGGTTGTGAAGCTTTGGCAACTGCTAGTCGCCTTATGAGAGAATGAAAAAGAAAAACAGCCCCAAAAGACTGACGGTTGATGCTCTGCAATATGGTTGGTGAAGACTGTTAGTTATTAGCGAAGATCCTCAAAAGAATTGAGGAAATCTTTGATGTAATAGTATTTCTGTGCAGCCCATGTGCATTGCAGAAGGATCTGATTGGCATGCATGCATGCCTTCATGTTCATGCGGAGGCCATGGACAGTGGTTTCTTATACAGAATTTAGACAACAATTGGGACAGTGACCCTCCCATTTTCTCCACATGATTGAGCCTATGCTTTATTGCCGACTTTTGCTTGTAGCGGCCCCATGCAATAATAGCTAGCCCTCGACGACCTGCGGGAAAGTGCCAAAACAGAATTCGAACATGTGCTTGTATAGTACAAGTGTTGCATGAACGAAACTATGTTTTTTTGAAAAAATTAATGAAGCTAATTGAAAGAAGATGAATATCCATTTCTGGGTAGAAAATATGGGGAAAAAAATAGAGAGCATTAAAATATAAAAATAATAGTCAACTAAAATTAGGTTCTTAATATAAATTTAATTTAATTTATTGACTTGAAATTAAGATAGTTTAGTTATTTTTTATAATTAATTAAACATAAAAATTCTAACTATAAATATAAATTTAAACTTAATTATATTTTAATATAAATTTAAATTCAAGTACGATTAAACTATACTTTTGTCTAATAAATTTGACTCAAGCTTACCTACTCTCTTAGCGCCAGCTTTAACTTTCATCTCTGTCAGACTATTTAATATGAGATGTATATTTGTCGACAAAATTGTGATACCCTAAACTTATAGCTAGAGTGCGACTAACGTAAGATTTGAGGTCGTCAAAGTAACGTTTTTTTTGGTACTTACGTCAAAGGTAACGTTGATTTCTGCACTTTACAAATATGCCTAATCTTCTACAAATTTACAGACATGCCTATCCTTGCACAAGAAAATAGTAATATCTCTCAAATGAGAATATAAAGACCAATTCAACAATTACATCCTATTCAATAATTACATAATGTCACAATCGTAATAATTCTCAATTATCAAATATAATTATAAACATATAAAAACGAATATTTCTATAAGTGAAAAAGTAAATGAATTTTCTTAACCATTAAAATAGGAAGACGACAATGCCACTAACAAAAAGTTAGATAATTTGGATAATACTTGTATATGTAGATAAATGACAATATCAAAAATAGAAAAGAAAATAAGTTAATAATCCTGTGAGAGTGAAGATGGATTACTCTTATTGATGTCTAATAAAAGTGAAGAACATTCTTTATCAATTATAAGAGAAATTAATAAAACTTTTGCATAATTTAACAAAATAACATTTTGAAAATAATTTATCCAACATTTTAAAGTCACTAGAAAAGGGAAAAAAGTTCATTAAAATTATAGTTTTTCACTTTCGCTTCTCAACGTGCTAACTTTTTCATTCTTCAAAACAACCCTATTTAAAACTTGGGTTAATTATGTAAAAAATCCTAAATCTTTTACAATTTCTCAATTATAGCTCAAACTTTAAAAAGTAACAATTAAATATCTAAATTTTTTATTTTTCTTAAATATAGTCTGACATTAGTGTCTCCGTTAATAAAACTGACGTTGCAAACCATATCGGACGTATTAGCATATAAGATGTCAAGTATTATAGATTTATTGGTCATAATATTGTAATTTTTAATTAATCATTATTAGTTAAAACAATTTAAAATGAAAAAAATTCAAATATTAACCTATCTGTTTGTGGCCACCCATCGTTGAAATAAGCCAAGTAAGCCACTAACAGATGAGTTGGGGTAACAACATAGCCTTCATAAATATGTCGCGAAGATATCATCATAAACCATGAAAGCAGTTTCTAGTTGCATGGATTATGGCGATATGGTGCGATGACCAATTAAGAATGTTATCTCTCTCTCTATTGTCCAACCTCATTCTCCTAGCAATTCTTGGGAAAATGAGAAATGAACAAAGATTTCAAAGGAAAAGGAAAATGAAAATGAAAAATTGTGTAAACAGTAACAACAACAACAATAATATAAGAAAAAAGAAGAAAAAGGGAGCCATGAGTTGGGGAAGAAAATTGGTGTAAGGATCCGATCATGCATCCCATACATAATATATATCAAATATACGCAGCGAAAAATAAAACGGAACCTTAAAAACGAGATATACTCATACATATAGATATAGAAAACAAAAATATGAAATGTAATATGTTTACATACCTTTCCGACGATCTTCTTCTTTATTTAATCTTCTTTGCGTTGGGTTGTCGTAAACCACAACGATCAACGTAGACCATCTCTAATAAAAGCCCATACGAAGATAAAAGGATGAAACCTCACTAGGAGGTGACTATAATTCTTTCTTTGAGCTAGCAAAGTCAAGAACTCTTGTGAGAGTTAAAGAGAAAAGAGTGTGTGTGTAAGAAAAAACCTTTCTTTCACTTGTGTCTTACACAAGATGCACGAAAATGATGATTATTTTCTGCCCTCTTTGGCCTCCCATAACCCCCATCAGTAATGAAGAGTTATGAGAAGTTAATGGTCATGAATAGCATGCATTAATAGAAGTTTTGGGAAGTTAATAACCATGAATAACATACATTAATGGAAGTTTTGGGAAGTTAATGACCAAATTGGTAGCCAACAACACTTGTTTCTAATCCATTCCATGCAACAGTTTCTACCACGATCATATCGCGATACATTTCCAAAATACCCTCTCATATCTTGAATCACCATTCAAGACCATTTTACTCATCCTTCGGATCTCCTATGTGTGTGACCCATTAGGTTCCCGGTTATGTTGGTCACTTGAATTAACGCTTAATTCAAGTAAGTCAAGAGTGATATCTAACAACACGTCATGACCCTAGTGGTTTGACTACGAACCCTTCCATACGCAATGTTGCCATTCAGTTCGTCCTTTCACCATCTATACCCTACTTGGTTCAAAGTATGGTCAAAGTGTTAACTCCCACTAGACTGACTATATCACATCTAGTCCAAGTGATATTAGATCTTATCCTGATATGTACCATTAAAGACTCTCTTTATGACACGTATCTGCTTTGGCCAGAAACTCCAGAGTAATAACCCCGACAAAAGGCCGTAAGGAGTGGTGAATTCTTTATTAGCTACTTAATTACATTCGAATACCTCAAGCTGTACCTAATCACCACCATATGAGTAACCCCTGAAAGGCACCAATGAATGGAGTCAAAGCACAGGATTAGTATCGGAGATATCCTTGAGCATCTCACGTCAAAGGATACTTATACCATTGCTATGATGAGACTATGATTGACACTGGAATAGAATATCCATATGATTGTCTCATGGTAGGTCAATCCAATGTACTTACTACCCTTAGTAGGCATCCACATGTTAACTCTAAACAACTCATGTCTACAGCTTATGAGATTTACTGCTTAATCTAATCAAGGAGTATAACATGTACTAGTCTATCTGGATTAATGATATCTCATCTCATTAATCCTATGACTAAGGAAAGTTTAGATACTAACATAATTACACATGATAGGAATCTCATTATCATAATCTCATCATGATTTCCTCCATGCTATGTTTTGTATCAAGGACTTCATTAAATCAATTTAAGATCAACACCAAATTCATCAATGTATGAACATCGAAATAATGAAAAATGTCTTTATTAATCATGAAATGATTTGTACAATAAGTGCTAAAGGTAATTGCCTTTAGAGCGCTTCTTTAGCAAACTCCCACTTGCACTAAAGTCAATTGCCTTGATATCTAATAGCATAGGCGTGCACATGTGACACAGAACTCTTTTGTATAATAGGGTTAGTCAATGGATTAGCTATATTCTGATCGATGGGAATTCTCTCTATCTTGACATCATTTCTACCAATGATTTCTCTAATCAAATGGTAGCGCTTGAATATATGTTTAGACTTCTGATGAGACCTCGATTCCTTCGTATGCGCTATAACCCCGTTGTTGTCACGATGCAACTGTATTAGGTCAGCAATGCTCGAAGCCACACCAAGTTCCATGATGAACTTAACCGCTTCCTTTGCCACTTCTGAAGCTGCAATATACTCCGCTTCTATTGTCAAATTTGCAGTCATCTCTTGTTTGAAACTTTTCCAACTAATTGCACCACCATTAAGTGTGAATACATATCTAGACTAGGATTTCGAGTCATCCCTATCAGATTGGAAACTGGCATCAATATACCCGCTTACTATAAGATCACCTTCTTCATATACCAAGAATACATCCTTAGTTCTTCTCAAGTACTTAAGGATATTCTTAACAGCCACCCAATGACCCTCACCAGGGTCTGACTGGTACTGCTTGTAACACTTAGAGCATACGACACATTGGATCTAGTACATATCATAATGTACATGATTGATCCTATAGCCGAAGCATAAGGAATCAAACGTATGCGAATCCTCTCATCTTCTGTCTTTGGAAATATATTTAGAGACTGCAATCCCATGTACCATGGGAAGATAACCTCACTTGGACTGTTCCATGCTAAACCTCTTTAACATCTTGTCTATATATGTAGACTGAGAAAGACCAAACAACCTCTTAGATCTATCTCTATAGATCCTTATCCCCAAAATATAAGTTTATTCTCCAAGATCTTTTATAGAGAAGTTCTTAGCTAACCAAATTTTGACTGATTGCAAAGCAGAGACATTGTTTCCTATTAAGAATATGTCTTCTACATATAGTACAAGGAACACGATTGCACTCCCACTAACCTTCTTATACACACACGGCTCATCCAGATTTTGTGGGAAACAAAACTCTTTGACCGTCTCATCAAATTGGATATTCCAACTCCTTGATGCTTGCTTCAATCCATAAATGGATTTCTAAAGCGTGCATACCTTTTCTCCATTTATGGATATGAAACCATCAAGTTGTGTTCATATACACATCCTCAGTTAGGTTTTCATTAAAGAAAGTCGTCTTCACATCCATTTGCTGCCTAACCAAATGGATTTAAGCATAGCTACTAGGGTAAACATTTCGTTATAGTCAATACCTTGTCTTTGACGATAACCTTTAGCTACAAGCCTAGCTTTATGGGTAACTACATTATCCTCCATGTCAGTTTTCTTCTTAAAAACCCATTTGCACCCTATGAGTTTTAACCTTTCAAGTGGGTCAACCAAAGTCCATACTTGGTTTTTATACATGGAATCTATTTCGGATTTCATAGCTTGAAGCCATTTGTCAGATTCTGAACTCTTCAGAACCTCATCATAGGTAGTAGGCTCATTATCTTCTATGAACAATACGTCGTTAAGTTTACTTATGAGAAATTTGTATCTCTCGGAAACATGACGTATCCTACTTGACCTACGAACTTCTTGTGTGTCAGAAGGTTGAACTATTGTTTCATCTTCATGAATAATAGTCTCGAGTCCAAGTAGTTGATCTACGTCTGTTTGAGCATCTTGAACTTCCACAATTTGAATTTTGTTCCCACTGTCTTCTCTTAGAAGAAACTCTTTTTCTAAAAACACAGCATGTTTTGAAACAAACATCTTTTGTTCCGAAACATGGTAGAACTGATATCCTATAGTTTCTTTAGGATATCCTACAAACAGACATTTGTCAGATTAAGCTTCAAGCTTATCTGACTGAATCTACTTTACATAAGCAAGACAATCTCAAACTTTTATATAAGAAAGATATGGTTTCTTGTTAGTTCATATCTCATATGGAGCACTATTAACTGACTTGGATGAGACTCTGTTTAATACATAAATAGAAGTTTCAAGTGCTTACCTGCAAAAGGATTTTGGTAAATCCGCTAAACTCATCATAGTCCTCACCATGTCTAACAAGGTTCAGTTTCTCCGCTTAGCCACATCATTGTATTGTGGTGTGTAAGGTGGAGTCTATTGGGGCAATATTTTATTATCTATGAGATAATCCAAAAACTCTTGACTTAAGTATTCACCACCTCAATACGATTGAAGTGATTTAATACTTCTCTCAAGTTGTTTCTCAGCTTCAGTTTTGAATTCTTTGAACCTTTCAAAGGCTTCAGACTTGTATCTCTTAAGATACACATACTTATATCAAGAATGATCATCGATAAAGGTAATGAAGTACACAAAACTACCTTTGACATGTATGGACATCGGACCACATACATCAGCATATATTAGAAAAGTGCTTATTGATCTCCCCAAAGTCCTTCCAAACAGGCACTGAGAATCCTAAATGTATGAAAGAATGCTTAATAAAAAGGATTGAAAAAAAAACTCTAGAATTTTGACACTTTTTTATAAAGGCATTTATGATATCACGTGTAAAATAAATAGCAAAGAAGGACAAAAAAGGTTTTTTATATTTCTGCAATCATACATCCATTTAATTATAGACTTTAAGTGACTATAACTAAAGAAATAAATTTAACTAAATAACTACTGATATAGAAGATAAACTTCACCCACATAGAACAAACATGTAAATAAAAAAAATTGAGATAAAAAGTAAAAATTACGAGTAAAAATAGAAAACTTTTCACCGTAGAAAGTAAGATTTCACAATCTACATCAAGAATTAATACACAAATTTATGGAAAAGAAATTTTAAAATATATTAAAACATTAAACATATGCCTCCTTGTATAGTATTAACGGAGGCTATTATGCTTTTTTCTACGAATATGGGATCTAATCTAACAAGTACATGGTACGAACTTAAATGATTTTAGGAGAAAATTAAGGGTAAATATATGTTAATGCTTGACTTCCGAAGACCAAGTTATAAGTCCCCTTTCACTGAAGCTTCCCTGATCTATATAGGTGGTCGTTGGAAAAGCTAACATCAGGATAGAGAGGTCTGGCGCTAGTTAGAACCACCGTGTTCTTTCATATTTGGTTTCTGTTTAAATATCGCAGTAATTTTCATTCTTCACTACTATCTAGACAAACAGAAAAGCCATGGACATCTCTATTTTTAGCTTGCATACCGTAGTTGTTTCCATTTTATTGCTTCTTCCCTTTTCTTGTTCAGTTTCCTTTCAGATCACACGCTTTGATCCCAATGACAACAGCTTGATT